>JADRCD010237824.1:0-14130 GCA_019843815.1 Montemys delectorum | reverse complement strand
GAAGACTCCTGTCTCCTGAAGACTCCTGTCTCCTGAAGACTCCTGTCCTATTATCACCTTTTTTGATGTAGCATGGCTTTGTGACTCAAATCCAAGCTCTGGCTGGTGATCTAAGGGTGGGTTGGATATTTTTAGATGGCTAGAAAATTGGAACGATTATTTTGTGAAACTTGAAAATAGTATTTAGTGCTCAAGTAAAGGTTGGTTGGAACACAGTCAAGTGGGTTTGTGTACCTGTGCCTTGTGGCTTTTTCTCAGCAGTCTTGACAAGGACGACATAGTTGAGTATTTGCAACAGATATAGCGAATGACCTATCAAGTCTGGTTGAGGCATGTTAGGTAGTTTTAAAAAAACTGTTGTCTACCGTATGTTTACCCAGGATCTTGTTCTTACCTGCACTGGTAATTTATCTTTATTATAGAAAAGATATATATTTTTTCCTTCAGAAGTCAAATGAAAGAAGTTCTTAAGCATATTTCTCATGTTTTATTTGTTTGTTTTATGGTTGAATTGTATTGAGGGAACCATCAAAGCAATAAGATATCAGGGCTAGTTCAGACAGTAAATCATTGAAGTTGTGAGATTAGTATGCCCGTTGATTTCTGTAAGCTCCATCCCCAGCTATGTTATTTAAGAGTTCATCCTACCTTGTTATATTGGACAATGCAAAGTTAACACTGGTTCCTCTCCTCTCCTCTTCTCCCCTCCCCTCTCCTCTCCTCTCCTGTCCTGTCCTGTCCTGTCCTGTCCTGTCCTGTCCTCTCCTCTCCTCTCCTCTCCTCTCCTCTCTTCCCTTCCCCTCCCCTTGTTTCTCCTCCCCTTTCCTATCCCTCCATTCTGCCTTTCATGAAATCAACATATTTATCATAAAATTATAAAGGACTGGATATATTCTTTTAGTAAAAATAAGAATATGAATTTTATTACAAAGGTTAAAAATATTTCTCTACTGTGCTGAACACTGGTCCCAGGATTGTGTGTGTGTGCTACCTTCAATATTTCCCTGTAGTTTTTTTTTCCCGCTTTTTCTAAATACTTTGCTTATTCTAAATATGTACACAAATCTCACCCAATGCTAAACAACGTCTGGACTGATTAATTGATAGTTGAAATAAAATTACTTGAGGATTTCTTTGAATATACATTAGGAACTTTGAAAATTTGCATATGTTCTGCATTTATGCAGAACAGATAAATAAGGTGCCATTTACTGTGTTTATGAGATATCAGTTAGCATGGAAGTAAACATTTTAGTATGTCTTGGAGGGACCATCATTTCCCCAATGCTGTTTTTTGTTTTGTTTTGTTTAAAATATACTGTCATTCTTGTAGGGCCTCAGTTTGTTTATTATACTGCATGGCTCACTCTCTTCTAAACCAGAGAGTGGTACCCTTGTTAAATTGTCCTGTATGTGTTGATCAGTGTAGTGCTGGGGAATAATATTCCCTATATTCTCTCTATATTTATGTGTAATATTATATACTAATACTCAGAGAGCTGTGAAATGAGCGATGAAGAATGACAAATCCTGCTTTACAACTGAAGGCTTCCCTTCCTTCCATTTGATAGTCAGTGTTAGCACAAGGTCCACAGAACTCTTTTAGCTCATACGAGTTGTCAGTCATGGAACCCAGTGATAAAGACTGAGCCCGTATGTTTTGGGTGAAAGCCAGGAAACAAATGATCATGTAGGCTTTGTCTTTGATTGCGTTATCTAAGGGTACTGGCTGTCTTTGGCTCATCCATAGTACCATCATGCAGGACTTTCCAAGACTATAGAGTGATTGTGTTTAGCCTTCTGTAAGTTCTGAAGGAGCATGGGTTAGCAGGGCCGAGGTGTGGAGCCTTGCTGTGGTTCAGCACAGGCTCTCCCTGGCCCTTAGGCACTGGTTCATTTTGCTCAGCTCTGAGAGACTTACTAGAATTTTCAAGCCAGAACTTGTGAAGACTTCAGTAGAATCTACTAGAACCCTCTTGAAGAATTCATCTAGGATGGTGGCCCCAGTCAGTGACTCTAATGGTTAGGTTGTTCAAAGTTACCAGGCTCCTGTTGTCCACTGTGGTCTCCTACCTAGTCATTTGACTTGTGTGCATTTCACATCACAGACACTGTGGCCTCCTCTGGAAACTCATTATCCCCCCACCCCAACTTTTTTTTTTTTTTTAAAATAACAAACCCTCAGCACTCTGGGACTTAGCATAACGTAACTTCTCTGTGAGTGTTGAGTGCAGGGCAATGTGGGAGAGGCTGCGGGTTCTCAGGGAATTGTTTGCGTTTCCATGTGTATGCTGTACAAAGTTAATAAACCCTAGCTAGACTCTGCAGTGTGTAAGTTCAGGGGCAGCAATGTGATTCTCTGGTCATTTGTAAAACAAACAGGAGGTGGGATGGGCATTGAGCTCAAATAGCTCATCTCTCTGTTCACAGCACATGCGCCACCTGTGGACTTTCTGCTGGCCTGTCCTTTGTTTTGCCCTGGGCTCCCTAATTTGCTTTCAGAGCCTTTCATCTCATCCTTGTTCAGAAGGCACAGCTCTGCAAACCACACAGAGGCCTTTCTACTTCCTCTGCATTTTGTTCCATTCACCCAATTGACTGGTACTGTCAGCTAATTGAGGTAGAAATGTAAAATGAAAGCTGCCTTATTCAGCTGCCAAGTCTCCTCTCTTGGCAAGGAGGGGATGATGCCGATAATTGTACCAGAAGTGCAGTTGCTCTGAGTTCTAGCTCTGGGTTTAACAATGGAGGCCTTGGAGGGTCCTTCTGAGAGATGCTGGATACCTGCTTCACTTGAGTGGCTTCCTGGCAAACAGGGAGGCGTCCAGCAAATTCCGTCATGTGTTCCCGTGTTGTTGGATACTAACCACTCTGCATTTTGCTGACCGTGGGAGTGAGTGGCTTGGTCTGAGTACTCGGTCAATACGTCATTCTCATGAGAACTGGCAGTTAATTTCCTCTTGGTATATAATGGGGTTGGTGTGTGTAGGGGCTCACGTTCCTCAGAGTGAAGCTCACATGCCAATTGTGGTTGGTGCCAGCGTGTTTTTGGGTGAGTGGCTAATCCAGAACAGAAGCCCATTTTGTAAATTAGTTACTTTTGAGGGGAGGTTTACTTTGTGGAAAGTTGAGTAGCTTAGTGGAAAAAATGAGGAGATTCAGAGTATGTGATTAGCTGGTTGATAAAGTTGATTATCACCTTGCGTTTTGCCCCGACAGCCTTCCTTATTTCCTTTCCAGCTTTACTTTATGAATGAACAGACAATAGAACAATACTTAGAGGTAAACTATGTCAGGTTAGTCAGTGGGAACACTCAGTACAGGCACTTGAATGGTTCTACACGAGGTAGCTGAGCCAAGGGTGGACATTGAACCTTTGGAATCTTCAACATCATATCTTACAGGCATTTTGCTAAAGGGTCTTACTGCGTTATTTAACTAATTTAATTTGCCTCTTCTTAGTGAGTGCTTCTAGATTTTATTTGGTATATTGTTAGATGTTCTACATCCCACAAGATGTCCACTTTGTTTTGTTTTATATAGTCATTATCCATTGAGCTATGTATCATGTGACTTGCATCGATTGAAATTCCTATCTATTTTATTGTTTCCATCTGCAGTCATTTCTCTTTCCTGAAGAATTTGCATTAGTGATTTTTTTTTCCCAGTTTGGGGTTGCAAGGAACAAAGTCTCATAGGTTTTTTTCATAGAAAATGTCTTTATTTCACAGTGACTCTGAAAGGTATTTTTGTTGGGTATAAAATTCTATTTTAGGTCTGATGAGATTGTTCAGTGGATATAGGTATCATCATCTATACCTGATTACCTGAATTTGATCTCTGGGACCAAGAGAATGGATACCCCAACATTGTCCTTTGACCTTCACATGTACATTTGGGCACATGTGTGCCCATAGATATAAGTTCACACACACATCTATAAAGTAAATAAATACAAAAATTTTTTTTAAAAAATTAAGATTATGTTTCTGGTGTGTTTTATTTATTAAAAGTTTATCTTATAACTTTCACCATTTATGTGAAGTCAGTTTTCAGTTTTTCCTATGACAATTCTCTTTGCCTTTACAAATCTTAATATTTTTTTCTTTGTTCTTGGTTTTGAAAGTGTGATTTTACTCTCACAAAATACAAAGTGTTTATTTCTGTCTGCTTATTAGTCATAGCACCTTTTGTTTTAAATTTATGCCTTTCAGTTTTAGAAAATTCTTTACCTTTTTTCTGCATTTTTTATGCTTATATTCTGTTTTCTTGTCTTTAGAGATAGATTGCCCATATGATAAATTTTATAACATGTTCCTTGAGCTTCTAATGCTCTTTCTGTGCTGCTTGTCCTTTTTGTTCTTCGTATAGTTTGGCTATTGATTTATATATTCATTTGTCTTTAGTATTTCACTAAACAAAATAAACATAGAATATATGTATCTATCATCTTTAATCATTTTCACAAATTTCTAAACAGCATAGAATACAATTTTTCCTTGGCTAAATGATAGCTACATTCTGGCTAATTCAGATGCTTACTATTCAGTAAGTGACTTGTATTTGTGTTTAGAATAAAACCTGAATTAGGATATGAGGTCAGATAGTTATAAGGTAGTTGTCACTCACACACATACATTGTGGGACATTTGGAAGTCATGTATTAACAGGACATTTTCTTTGGAAGTAAATGTCTTGCTTATTCCATGACATCTTAAATTTATGATCATATTCACTGAATGTCATCTTTACCACAACTGTTCAGTATCCAAATAAACTTTCAAATATCTCAGGATAGCATAGCACCTGTTCAGGGGTCTCGTTTCACTGGAGGTAAGAGGAGGTTATTGTGAGGAACCCTTTGATTCAGGGCACCTGCCAGCCCTGGAGACAGACTTAGTGGGTTGTTAGTGGCCTAACCAAATGAGAATGTAAATATCCTGGATATTCAGTTTAGCTGGGGTTGCAATAGTGGGCTAGCTTGAGGAAAAGCCAGGGACTGAGGATTCACAGAAGAGCTTCAGACAATATGATAGGGCTGTGGCATGCTGGGACACAACAGTAATAGTTTGGCATTCTGCCAGAGATGGAGGAGTTCTTCTAGACCAAAGGTCATACCTGAGACATAAGATTAGATGGTGAAATCTCAAACAGTACAGAAGGAAAATGGCTCCTAAGGAAAGTATAAGGGAATGAAACACTGTTGTCTGCAGATTTGGCTTTTTAGCAACTGCATCACAATGTAGCCATTCCTTATTTTTAGGAACAACCATCCATCCATCCTGTCCATCCTTCAATCCACCCACAAACTCATTCAAAAACATTAAGTGCCTGCTGTGTTTTATCCCCGTGGGGATACAAAGCTGCCTGAATAGAAAGAAATTTTCCTTTCTCTTGGGAAGGGGGAGAGACAACTAAAAACCTAATTATAAAATGAATGATAAGAGTCTAGTAGAGAAGGAAGACAAAAAATAATTTTAATATGGAAGATGATAGTATAGCTATAGTCTGATTTCGTGTGCAAACATTTTGAATGTTTAATTTCCCTCCCTCCCCACATTTACCCTGGAATACGAAATGAAGTCTTTGAGCGCTGAGTTGATAGAGAAAAGAAGTAATTACAAGCTTAAGCTGTAGTGGAATCTCCCGGAATCTGGTTTGAAGTAGAAATAGGAGGCTGATTTTCTGGTCATAATAGACATTTTTTTTCCCTGTGATTAGCATCTCCAGGAATTTATAAAAGTTATTTTGTCATTGCAATATTCTCTGGTCAGATTCTCATTGTGTAACAGGATTGTGCTGGAATGAATGGGGAGGAAATTCCAGGCAAGGACTAGAAGAGCTGTGGATAGAAGTCTGGTTTCACTTGCTTGAGGATTTAAAATGAGGACATATTATTTGGATATTTTATTTTATTCTGTATTTTAAAGATAACCCTATTTTTCATACTTAGCACCATAGAAGCAGTTATGACAGAACTTAATAATAGAATATTGTTCAAACTCTAGGGCACAAGAAATTCATGTCCCCTTATATTGGGCACTAGAGATGCCAGCTGAGAGTACTAAGGCCTTTCCCTCTGTCATTAAAAACAACAACAACAACATCAACAAACAGCAACACAACAACAAACCGAAACCAAAACAAACCAAACCAAATGGGATGAAGTGATTGTGGTTGTGGCATGTGAGTTAAGTCATGGCTAATGCTGGTTATCTGCTTCCAATGGGCAAGCCACTCTGCCATCCTTCTGCTTCATCCTTACTATGAATTGAGTGTGTCTTTTCTTTAATTTACAGCCTGGAAAAAAACTTGACCCAGACAAACAGGTAAACTTGTCCAAGATCCTCAAGCTGGGAAGCTGTTAAATGGGCTTTTGAACCTACCATTCTCTATTCTACCATGTCAGCTCTGTTTCTCAAGCCAGAGCAGATCTAGCCTGCATGCAATGCATACAATGCAGGTGTGCACCAAGCCATGTGGACAGGGTGGTGTCCCTGGAAAACAATCTTAGAATCTCTAGAGTGAAGTGCTAGAATGCAGGTTATTAACTTCTTTCAATGAATATGACTCAGCTTTCTGAACTTCAGTTTTTCCTCCTGCAAAATGAAGATAAGGATTCAAAAAAATATATTAAGAGGTTTTAAGAATGAGTAAGATATCTGGGACTATTGAGAGGGTTCCCTCTTCCTCCATGTTTCCTCTTTGGGTCAAACAAAACTGGCAAGAACTGGTCTCATTGTTTGGAAGAGTTAGGGCTCTGTTAACATGAGGCAAAGGGCTCTCTACTTGGTTAAGGAGGCAGGACAAAGTAGTATTTAATGTCTTGGAGTCTGTGAGGAAGTTAGATTAGAATAGGTCTCTAATGCAGCCCTTCGTCTGTTGTGAAAGCAGGGAGCAGAACCCTGAGGAGCCTCCTCTTGTAGATTTCTAAAAGTCAGCGAGTGTAAGTGAAGAGTGACTTACACTGTTTTATGCATTGTTATTGATACTATTGGAGAGGGGAAAGTACAACTTGAATCCCAGATCTAGTTTGTGTGCAATTCATCAATGCAAATATCCTTTCTGCAGCTTATTCCTTTATTTGAAAATCTGGGGTCCTACGCCTTGGCCACAAATTGCAGTAAGGAGGAGTAGGAGAGTGTGGGATCTGGGACTAGTGGCTCTTGTGTTAGCTTGTTCTCTGTCCTTCTTGTTTGATCTCTGCCTCCACCCTTGGTACAGTTCAGTTCCAAGCCATCCATGTAAGAATATGATGTTAACTGGCTATGTTCTTCAGGATCTCTTGAACAACTCTATTTTCAGTTACACACAGAAACTAGCATTCCCTCTGTGTTTCTTGCTGTTGTTTCTGCGTGCTAGCTTAATCTTACAATGACTGGCTTTGACTTTGTCATTCTAAGACAGCTGGGCAATAGGCCCTTCATTCCAGGATGCTGAAATGGGAGAGCTTGAGTTCATGGTGTGTAAAACAAGATACTTTGTAAACAGGTATGATTTGGTGCAAACCTTGGAAGTAGGTTTTAAACAGGGAGTGGTTTACCATTTTCTGTTTTCTGTAGTATTAACTTGTATTTATCCCTCTAGAATGGAGAATCTAATATCTTTTCTTGACAATAACTGCCTTATTCTCCTTTCTCTTTGGGGCTGAGTGAGGAGCTTTCCATGAAGTTTAAAATGAAACCAAATGAAAAAGGCATTGTTTATCTAAGCTGTCTGTGGAAGGGCACTTGGGAGAGGAATTGAACTCTAAAATAACCTTATGAAAGTTATTGATTCGTTTCTTTATGGTACTTTGACAAACTAGGACCATTATTTCTGTGCCCAAACTGGAGCTGGGTCTAAGAACCCCCCAGTTTATGGATTATCTTTCTTGAAAACCAGACTTGCCAAGAAAAAGAACTTCTGGAAATGAAGACGTGAACCCCAGTTGAATGCTGCCTCTTTAGCAGCTTTGAAGGGCATGCAGGGAGTACAGTTAATTTTTAAACTCACTGAGTATGGCAAGGTTTGTAGATAGCTTAGGAGATTTAAATGGATTACTCACTGCTACATATTTGGTAAGTGATTTCATTTAAGCACCTACTCAAAGTTCAACTGTACATTCCAGGTTCTACTTGGGCCCAGGGTTGGCAGAAAGAAAAGAATGCAAGCATGTATGCATGCAAGCTACCTTACATTTTACAAGTAACTTTGAGTAAACTCACAAATTATACAATTTACTGTTGAAGAAATAGAATACACAAACAAAATATATAAAGAAGCAATGGAAGAAAATCATCAAGCATTCATACCATAGAACAAATTCCATTGTTCATTAGTTTCATAATGCCATGCTTGTTTCTATGCATGTAAATACATTTTACTACAAAACAATCATATTCTATTTACAGTTTGGTAATTTGAAAGCATAGCTTTTAGAGAGCTTGATTCTTATTTCTGTCATATTTTGAGTCTAAAAAGCCAAGGGAATTTTAAAAATTAGATCAATTAATCAATAATTAAAGTAGGTATTATACCAGTCATATGAGAGAAAATTTATGTTGACAGTTGATATACTGATCTTTAGAATGCTTTAAATAATTTGCCTTCCAAAATTTGAGTACCAATGAGGGATATATTCATTATTTATTTTTAGCACTAATCAAATGTTCAAATAACTACTTAGTCAAATAAATAAGTTATGTGTGATTCCCCCCCACATACACACACACAAGTGTCGAGGTTCAGTCAAACTTGGGGCTCTGCATGTGCTAAGCAAGCGCTCTACCCCTGAGCTGTGTCCTTAGCCTAGTAACAATATTTTAAACTGACATCACTTTAAAATACTTGGAGAGAGAGATGTGTCACTGGCAGGGATGTTTTATTCATCTATTACTACAAACATTGGCATGCTTTGCACACATGTCTTCCACTGTTTTTTAGGTTTGTTGTAATAAAGTTCTCTAGTCTGTAATCTAGTGAAAAGCTGAAGAATGCTTCTCTTGCAGAGTATGCCTGATTTGAAGAAAGGATTATAAAGTAATGTAATTGCAGTAGTAACATGGAAAAGAATCTGTAAAAGTTTCTTTACAATGTTATTTCTTTGGATTTTATGGCTTTATCCAAAGTTAGAAGCTGTTGAGGGGTTCCTGCCTCCTTACCTTCATAAAACAATTTTATGAGACCATAGAAATTGATTCGTAAAGTTTTAGGCCTGAAAAATATATAGTCATCTATCCGGCCTTGGGAAAGGCTTATTTTATTTAAAATTACCCATAAATTATTTATGTCCATGAGGACATTAATACAAGGAAGTACTTTGACAGGTCCAGTGCTTAGATGAAGAAATATGTTTCTTCACGCAGGGTTATATACCAGTGAAGTGACAGCCAGCACCATTGGGACTCAGGAGTGCAGTGTGTTAAATGTTTCTAGAAGCTCTCCCACCCTTCAGTAGAAGGTCTGATTCCCGATGGGTAAGTTCGTGAGTCCAAGCAGTCACTTAGGCTTGCTTACTACTTCAGCCAGTGTTCATGAATGGGGCTAGTTGAAAGGGATCTGCAAAGAGGAAGATAGTAAATGAGCTCTCCCTTGTGGAAGGTTGAACTCTGCTGGAAAGATAAGTAATGGGAGCTAGGGAGGTTTTTTAGCTCCATAGAAGTTTCACCCTTGGATTAATGTAAAGAAAAGTTACAGTTTTGTGAAAGACCATGAAATCTTAGTGTTTTTTAGATTCCATCGGCTGTTCTCTGACACAGATATTATGGACTATTCATACTGGAGTCACTGTGAAAATAGCTGAGTGTGTAGAAGAACTTGAAGTTTGTTGTAGACTCTTACCTCTTCAGGAAGGAAGGCAGATGACTGCCTAGAGCAGCAGTTCTCAACCTTTCTAATGCTTCCAGCCTTTAATACAACTCCTCATGCTGTAGTGATCCACAATTGTAATATTATTCCATTGCTACTTTATAAACTGTACTTTCTGCTGCTGTTTATGAATTATAGTGTAAATATTTTTGAAGATAGAGGTTTGCCAAAGAGGTTGCAACACACAGGTTGAAAACTGCTGGTTTAGACTTCCTCCCTTTCAGCATAAAGCACCTCATACTTTCTGGTATGGCCGTTTACAGACTGATTTAAGGGTATTGGGGCTCAGGCTAGTGTGGCAGAGCTTCCCAGTCACCTACATCCTTTCCAATCCTCCACTATATCTGCATTAGAAAGTATCGAAGAATTAGATATCTTTTATTGACCTGTGAGCAGTGGGAAATGCAGAAAAATAAATCATTGATACATTCCATTTATCTAACATGAAGGAACAAAGCACTTTTCAGTGTGTTCTCTGTTGCACTGGAGATACATTTGCGAGTGTAAGGGCAGATTTAGTTGCCTTCTACCTGTATCCATGTGAGTCTGGTGTCTTAGTGAGTTATTCTGTGGTAGATGATCAACCCTTGGTAATCCATGAAACATGATCTGCATGCTCTAACAGTTGAGAACACTGCATATTAAAGTATACAGGGGGACTTTGTCTCATTATGTACAAAGAAGAATGGATATTGAGAGAATATTTTCTCTGTTTGGCTTCTGAGCCTTGTTAGAATGCCTTGTCTTTGTCCAGTAACTACTCATAAATAGCATTCCAGAAGAAAAGAAAAAGCAAAACCAAACAAACAAAAACCAAGCAGCAACAGCAAAGGCCTTCACCTCCATAGTCTTCTGTAGAGTAGAACACACCAGTCGGTTGTCCAGTGTCCAAACAGACATCATTTTCAGCCCTGAAAATGTACATATGGTAACATTAGACAGATTGAGGAAGCTATATTTAGGAATATATATGTATATACATATACATGGATGCATGCAATAAGAAGAGGTCATAAATTTGAAGGCAAGCAGGGGGGTTATGTGGGAGGTCTTGGAGGGAGGAAAGGAATGGTGAAATGTAATTCTATTATAATCTTAAAAAAGAAAGGCAAAAATGAAAGAAAACTGCATGAGAACCATAGATGCCTGGGCGTTGGCTTTTATTATTTACCTAAGCATCTCTTAGTTTAGAAAGAGCTGCTGCTAAGGCACAGTGTAACATTTGGAGCCCCTCCCAAATATTGATACAATGTATTCATTTATACTCTTGGTTCCAGAAACAAAAAAGCAAACAGATAGATAATGGTAACAAGAGAATCCTTCCACCTCCAAATTCATCCTTGCCTCCCACTGCAATGGTCTCAGGTCTCTGAACGCTAGCATAGCAGTTGATGGACTAGTTTGTTTTTTGAAGTTTTTACTTGTGTAGAACAGAGATAGGAATATGGAAAAATCTAGCCTTTTCTTGTGGGACCGCATTCATTCTGGGAAAGGGAATCTCTCAGAGATATGTGCTGAGTGCTGTAACATACTAGGAAGCATTCAGAGAAAGGAAAATGACTAGTTTCTCCATAAGTATGAAGCATGGTTCATACATCATTGTCACATGGTCTTTTCAGTGACTTTACTTATCTTACTTTTGCAGCTCTATGTACCTGGGACGTAGGTACTTCACTGAACAACAGACATACAGTTGACAAGGGTGACATTAGCTTTGAACACAGCTAGCTGTTCCTGAGACAAGTGCTCATGTTGCTTAGGAACATTGTGACTTGGACAAGTGGGTCAATTTCTCTTAACCTATCTCCCTATCTATAAAAGGAGAATAATAGTGATAGTAATGGTTTCATATCATGGAGGCCAGCTTGGCATAGTGCTCAGACTCAGAATCATTTCTAGTACCCATCCAGGACTAAGACACGTGTGGGGAAAGCCACCACAGATGCTCAGCCCAATGAAATGAGCACTTCCTCCCTTCCTTCTCCTCTCTTTCTCCTCAGTTGTTGAACCAATGGAAACTTATCCCTTTCTAGCTTACAGATGAACAAGACTCAGACTATAGTTATTTTATTTGGCTTTGATAATTACTAGGGTAGGTGGTAACTCCTAATCTACTCTTCTAACTGCTGACTGGCTACTTCCCCAGTGATGTACCTCAAGTACTTGCTGTTTCTCCTGGGAATGTGCTCATGGTCCATCTCCCCTTACAATGGCTTCCTTCTCCTTTTGTCCCTTTTCTTCTCCTCTCTCTACCTGAAATGCCCAGCTAGGTAAGTGAACACCAGCACACCTATATCTAATGCCCAAATCACAGGCTTTAGCCATTTATTGACCAATTAATTTGGGGAGCAAGGTTACATAGCACAATTCAGTATATGTGATAATCTCCTCATTGGGGAAAACCAGATCTTGGGGCCTACTACGTAGCATCTGAATGCAGAGCAGTACCAGACCGACCCACTACATTTCCCACTTTTCACCTGACAAAAATGGCTCTTTTAAACAACATATAGTAGGGCCAATTATGAAACAATTATGAAAACTATTAGGTAAGTATTATATTTTAAAATCCCCATCTGTTTGTATTTGGCAATCTTTGGATAAAGCATTCTATCCACTATACTATCTTGGTGAGTTTAGAGTTCTGTATCTAAGTTAGTTGTTTCATTACCACCTTAAGCATTTAAATCCTGTAATTTTCATAACTTGGAATTACCTTACTTTTAAGGAAGGTTAACAGGCTGCAAACTTGAATTCTATGTTAGAGTCTTGAGGCCAAACTCTCTTTTCCCACGAAACCCCAAGTTTTATGAGAAAGGCCAGCCACTAACTGGGACCCACTGATGCTACAGAAGGTTTTCTCTTACTTCAAAGCCAGCTGATGGCACACATCAATTTCATCTGTAGAAGGAGGTGTGCTCCTCTATCTCTGATAGGGTTGCATTCTGGCTGGTAGTATATTGGAAGCATAAGTTGGAAATTACAGCAAACTAGTTGTTGAACCTGGGAGCTGTGGTCTTCTGCCACTTCTGCCATCTCTGGAAATCATCTTACTGCCCATTTTTATCTAATGAACACATACATCTTTTTATACTATCCTCCAGTAAACAAAAACATATATTTGTGACCACCTGTACCCACATAGTAGCGCAAATTATTATTTGATCCAATAAGAGGGGACTGTAACCCAACCAAGTCAAGACACCAACTTTCCCACCCACCAATGTCTCAGTTCATCCCAAAGCTGAATCTTTCAGTATTTGGATTCCAGTGACTATCAAGGGTCTAGAAACTTCTCTTAATGTGTTGAATAGTGTTTCTAGTGGATGGAGAAGGAGAATATTGCTGAGAAAGTTTGGAAGGAATGGCCCATGAGGTAATATCTACTCCTTTAAGCATCTACACTATGGCAGGCTAAGGAGATCAGTGTTTTAACGGGGATTATAATCTGGTCCAACAAGGCTACTAAGAGCTTGAATAAATGCTCTAAATTGTGAGAGTGTCCACAGACACAGTGGGATCAAAGAATGGTTGAACAACTGTACCCTAGAAGGGGTCAAGGTCAGAAGCGATTCACCCCTGAGATGAAGGCAATTTCAGGCTTCATGAACTTGCTTAGGAGACGTGAAGGCAGAGCATGGACTCCAGGAGGGGAGTGGGATGTGAGAGACATCAGAGAAGCCTGCGGCTTAACCCAGGACCATGAGATTTAGTCTGTCCTTGGAGATAGGGCAAGGCCTCGTAGGATCTACACTTTATTCTGTTGGAGCTGAGGGCATGCCACGGATAAGCACACCGGACAGCACTCTTAAAGTAGATTAGTGCTTGAAACTGAGCCAAGGAGTAACTGGCTATTGTTGAGGTGGAGCAGGAGGATGGATTGAGAGCCCGTGTGGCTCACCACAGTCCTCATTGCTTTCATGCAAAGCCATCAGAGCCACCTCTCAATACCAGAAATAGATTTATGTCTGATCTCTGAGAGATCTGGGCCCAAAGGGACTTTAAAATGAGCCCAGTTAAGATAAGGATCTAGTGTGGTGGAAGACAAGGAATTAGAAAGACCTTTCTGAGCCATTTAACTGAGCCCAGATTCACTACAATCATGACCATTATATTTCCTTTCCAAATCATTGAATAGTAACACTAGGTGGTCAGTTTCTGTCCACTTAACTCCCTTGTCTGTGTTCACGGTAAATGGAGTGGTGAGATCTGTGTGGATGCCATCTACACTTAGGCTTATGTATTAGTGCCCAGTGTTCCCCTGCACAGTAAGCAGAGTAG
>JADRCD010237823.1:26081-36950 GCA_019843815.1 Montemys delectorum | reverse complement strand
CCCATGTGCCCAGCCACGTTCTCATTCAAGATGCTTAGTGCCCACCTCTGCCTGGATACTGCCTAGACCAAGATGCGCACTCAGAAGTTCTGCCATAAAGGACAAGTGGACAGTAATGAGTGAAACTGAAGTTGACAATCTCTAGAACAATATCCCTGAACCCTGGAATTTCCATGTAGGTGAGTGCAGAAGCAGGCAGGGTGCTGCCCCTACTTAAGGGCAAAAAAAATCCATTCTTAGACACACAAAACACAATGACAATATTTTCTTTCCTCATATAAAGCAGATACCAATGGACCCAGGGTATTAAAATGTAATGGGGGGGAGGGGAGGGGAGGTACTGGCTGCTGTTCCGGAGGATCTGTATTCTGTTCAGTACCCACAGGGCAGCTCAGAACCACCAGAGCTACAGCTCCAGTGGCCCCAGTGCCGCCTTCTGGCCTCCTCAGACATCAGGCATACAAATGGTGCACAGACATGCCTACAAACCACCCAAACACATCATTTTTCTAAGTAATAATAATAGGCTGTGGCTATAGCTCAGTTTATGGAGGGCTTGCACACAAATGGCCCTGGGTTTGATGTCAGCACTTCATAAACTGGTATGATACCATGCACCTGTCTTCTCAGAAGAGAATTTAGAGGCAGCAGGATCAGAAGTTCAAGGTCACCTTTGGCTACAATTAAACTATCAAGTTTATGTCAGAAAGATGGTCCAATGGGTTAAAATGCTGGCTGCCAAGCCTGATGACCTAAATTTGATCCCCAGAACCTATATGGTGGAAGAAGGGGACCAACTCTTGTTAACTTTCTGATCTCCACATACATGTACACATACACAAGTATATGTACACACACAATACATAAATAATAAAACTAAATGAGATAGGCAAATTCTGGAGGAAAGTGAAGGGGTTTAGGAAGAGGGCAGCAAGAACAACTACTGTTAACCACGGATAAACATTTCTAAATGGTTCTAGTGGGGCTGGGCACATGACACAGCTAACTACCTAGCCCCATGGAAAACACTAAGACTCAGATCTCAGCCATTACTCACACTCTTGCCATGCCGTTTTTTTACCTCCACCTCACACAAGACACTTTCCTAATCCGTTCTCGGGTGTTTGAAGGGTTTGTATTTTCATTTTTACACCAAATCCAAGTCTCATTGCTTTGGTTGAATTGCTGCTTTCTCCTGAGATAAATGCTTGGGAGAGGAGCGACAGATGTGCCATTGTCTTTCAAGTTCCCTTTGCCAGGCCATGCTTCTGCCATGCTTCTGCTGTCCCTACAGCAAAGAGACTTCTTCCAGCTATGAGAGCTAGCACAGACTCAAGGCCATCAGAGAAGGCAGCAGGAGCTACTTATTAGCTTGCACACGCCACCATCTGCTCCCCCTCCACTGTCTTGGGTCCAGATCTCCATACCCAGCTGTAGCTCCAGATGGGAGCAAGGCCAGTGGAGAGCACCGTTACTCTAGCCAAGGAAAAGCAACCTGAGCTCTCAGGCTCTCTCATCTGACGAAATCATTTCCTTCCTTTCACTTAGCCAGTGAGCCAGAGAGGGAACAGTGCACCGCCCTACACAGAACATCAGACACTCTGTAGGGTTGTGGGGCTCACAGGTGCGTAGATACTCAGAAAGAGGCTGCCTCTCCTGCAATCTGGCCCCATAGATAGACTCATTGAGGACACGCTGGCCTGGATATTAAATTCTATGAGCCTCCTGGGGTAAGAAATACACAGGAGAGCAGAAAAAAAAATAAACGAGATTAAAATAACTGGTCATGTCCCAGGAGAGGACTGCCTTCCATCTCCAGAAGCCCTGGCTTCCATGAAGATCATGTTGCCAATCTCCAATCTCATACCCTCTCCAAGACTCAGCTTGTTGCTCACTCTCTCTTAATTAAAAATTTATATGTATTCATATCTTTGGGTTTGGGAACATATGTGCCACGATTTGAATGTGGAAACCAGAGAGCAACTAACAGACACTGGTCTCTCCTTAAACCATGTGGGTCCCAAGGATTGAACTGTGGTCTTTAGGTTTGATAGCAGGCACTATTCGTTACCCACTGAGCCACCTCACTGACCCCCAGCTCTTCTCGGAGCACAAGGAAGAAGGCATCCAGCACCACCTCTTGGGAGAACAATCAGGTGCCCTTTGCCCCAACATTTCTAGTCATGGTAATCTTCCTTCAGTCCACTTGGACGGGAGCATTCATGGCAGATGGATGAAGTGTCTGTCTCCAAAGAGCCTGGAGAGCCTCGGTGCTCATGAGGGGTCTGAGAGCTATCTTTGCATGGCTCTCTGCAGTAAAGTAGTACTACACACTTCACACATATGTACAGATGTACACACACACACACACACACACACACACACACACACACACGAGAGAAAGAGAGAGAGATTTGCATAGGTAGAGTTGCTTTCTATAAATCAATTTGAAACTTCATTTACAACACTGTCGGAATCTACTTGCTGTAGGCTTCAGCCTGCTAAGACATGTGGTGCTGATTACAGGGCATGAAGAAAAGCCAGTCTCACCCAGATACAGTCTTTCAGATAACCAGGGCCACTCTTCCCTGACCCGTGGCGGTTTCTTTATGGGCCACTGAAGTGTGGAATCTGACCCATATCAATGAACTTTTGTACTCTGCCACATTCCCAACCTGCACCTTGAATGGATCCTTTACCCAGCAGGGTTTTGTAACCTGGTGCATGGGTCACGTGGAAAACACTGGCTCCCTGCATTGTGCACTCAGGAGAAAGCTAGCAAGGCAGGCAATGCCTCAGAATTACTGTGAAAGCCGTTTTGATCTGGGGGCCCTCAAAGGAGCTTCAATCTGACATCGGTTTGCCATACTCCTCCACATTAACCAAGCTTTCTCTGGAATCCAGAAGGGAAGTGTTGGGGGGAAGATAACTGACATGCACACATCCAAGATGGGGCTGGAGTCAGTATTCAAGATCAGCTGAGCCTGGGACCTCCCCTATCCCAAGCATCATGACCTGTGAGCCTTGTGGCCCACACTCAGTCTTCCTCCCCAGCCCCAGCATGCTTCGCCTTACAGTCACTGGGCTGCAGGAATCGCTCGGATGCCCTCCAATGCCCAAGCAGGTCCATTGCTCCTCTGTCATTGTCAAAAGTCTCTCTCACCACAGCATCAGCTCCCTCTCCTCCCAAATGACAGCCCTCCCTCAGCAAAGGACAGGGCCGTGCTGTGGGCATCACAGCTGATATTTCCTAGTCTCTTCAAGTTACACATGTACGCATACTTATAGCAAATACATGATGCCAATAAACAGCCCCTCACTCGTAGATGCTTGAGCACGTTCAACCTCCCCTGCTCAAAGGCCTTCAGTGAATTTGGATGTTCAAGTCTTATTCAATCTCTTCCCTCCTCTCCAGATCTACAGTCTACCCCAGCTTCTTCCCCTCCCACCCTTCCAGCTCAAGTTCCCCCCACAATCCCTTTGCCTCACAACCCCAGCTTCTTGGTCATTCAGCGTACCTTATACATAGTGGAGCCTGAGGAAACCAACTCAACAAGCATTTCCAGACACTCACTATGCACTGCACCCATGGCAAGAGGGGCATCTGTCTGTCTCTTACTAGAGCACACTCTTTGTTCTGCTGGAGTACATGGACCGCCTCCTGATGGCCACCATGGTCTACTGCAGGCCATTGCCTACTGTGCTTAACTCTGTCTGCAGCTGCAAGGGTGGAATTCTGTGTCACCTTTGTATGCACTAGATGTTCAGTAAGTTCCAGATCAGTGCTGTCCACTGGAGTAAGAATGAACATGTCCAGAGGCCTACTATGTAACCACACAGCAGCCCCCACTATTGGCCATGTTTTGGAGGTATGTTTCACACCTACATTTTAAAAATACATTTTTATGTGTATGAGTGTTTGTCCCTGAATGTGTTTATGGAGCATCTGCTTGCCTACTGCCTTAGAGGCCACAAGTGGGCATCAGCCTCCTTGGAACTGGCATTTACAGATGGTTATGGGTAGCCATGTGGGTGCTGAGAACCAAGGAAGGTCATTTGCAGGGGCAGCAACGCTCTTATCCACTGAGCCATTTCTACAGGCCCCGTGTTTATTCATTTAAGCCAGATGGCTCACACATACAATCCCAATACTTGAGAGGCAGAGGATCAATCAATTAGTTCTGGGCTATATATTAAGTTTGAAGACAGCCTGCATTAAGAATGAGTCCTAATCTATAAACAAGTCATTTCAGGTCTAACTAGGGAAGAGTTACCTCCAGTGCTGCTCTACATGGTGGTCCATAAGGCACACAGGTCCAGCTAGGGATGCCAACCTCAAGCAGCCGAGAGCCGTGTGAAGAGTGTCCCTAGCTCCAAATCCCAGGCTGCCCAAGATGCCTGGTTTTCTCATCTGGAAAACAGTAGTTAAATACATGTCCTATCTTTGAGCTTCTATCCTGAAATTAAACAGGAGCATGTCAAGAGCCAGGCAGTGGAACACGCTAATGGTTCAGTCCCCTGTCATCAGTGCCGCCAGCCTCATCCATTCACCAGCAGCACTAGCCCTGGGCAGGCAGAACTCTAAGACAGAGCCCCTGATCCCCACTGGTGATCTTATTCTGTGGAGAGGTCGCCCTACAGGACAAGGGGGTTAGAGATACAATGGCTGATCGCCCTAGGACGAGGAGACGGCTCAGCTGATAAAGTGCTCAATGCAAGCCCGAGGACCTGAGCTGTATCCCAAGACCCACATTAAGAAGCCTCGTGTGGATGCTCCACTATATTCTTATTTATGGCCTTATTTATAATAGCCAAAAACTGGAAACAATCCAGATGTCCCTCAACAGAGGAATGGATACAGAAAATGTGGTACATTTACACAGTGGAGTACTACTCAGCAATTAAAAACAATGAATTTATGAAATTCTTAGGGAAATGGATGGATCTGGAGAATATCATCCTGAGTGAGGTAACCCAATCACAAAAGAACACACATTCTCTGATAAGTGGATATTAGCCCAGAAGGTAGGAATACACAAAGTACAATCAACAAACCACAAGAAACTCAAGAAGAAGGAAAACCAAAGTGTGGATACTTCGTTCCTTCTTAGAAGGGGGAACAAAATACCCATGGAAGGAGTTGCAGAGAGAAACTATGGAGCAGAGACTGAAGGAAGGACAATCCAGAGACTCCTCCACCTGGGAATCCTTCCCATATTCAATCATCAAATCCAGACACTATTGTGGATGCCAGCAAGTGCTCGCTGACAGGAGCCTGATATAGCTGTCTCCTGAGAGTCTCTGATAGTACCTGATTAATACAGAAATAAAGGCTCACAGCCATCCATTGGACTGAGTACAGGGTCCCCAATGAAGGAGCTAGAGAAAGGACCCAAGGGGCTGAAGGGTTTGCAGCCCCTTAGGATGAATGACAATATGAATTAACTAGTACCCTCAGACCTCCCAGGGACTAAACCACCAACCAAAGAGTACACATGGTGGGACTAATGGCTCCAGCAGCATGTGTATAGCAGAGGATGGCCGAGTCGGTCATCAATGGGAGGAGAGGCCCTTGGTCCTGTGAAAGTTCTATGCCCCAGTGTAGGGGAATGTCAGGGCCAGGAGGGGAATGCAGGGCCAGGAAGTGGGAGAGGGTGGGGTGGTGAGGGTGGGGGGTGGGGGTTAGGGGGTAGGGTAGGAAACAGGTTTGTTTTGTTTTGTTTTGTTTTTTAATTTTACTTTCTTTTTCTTTTTTTCCAGAGGGGAAACTGGGAAAGGAGATATTATATGACATGTAAATAAAGAAAATATCTAATAAAAAAGAAAAAACATTAAAAGAAATACCTTTAAAAAAAAAAAAAAAAGCCAGGCAGTGGTGGCGCAGGCCTTTAATCCCAGCACTTGGGAGGCAGAGGCAGGCGGAGTTCTGAGTCCGAGGCCAGCCTGGTCTACAGAGTGAATTCCAGGACAGCCAGGACTACACAGAGAAACCCTGTCTCGAAAAACCGAAAAAAAAAAAAAAGCCTCATGTGGGAGGGCACACCCTCAGCACTAGGAGGCAGAGACAAGTAGAACTTGGGGCTCAATGGCCACTCAGCCTAACTTATTTGGTAAGTCCCAGGCCACTGTGAGACCATTTCACAAACACCAAGGTAGACAGTGCCTGTTTGACACCCAAGGTCAACCTCTCACCTGACAGGAACCCACACACACGTGTCCTCACATCCACACATGCGCCCTTAGGAAACACTGGGTGGACTTGACCTCAAAGAGCCTAGCAAGGGCAGTTTCTGAGCTGAGAAGACGGAAGGCTCCACAGTAAAGCGCTCACTGAACAAGCTTAAGGCCTTGAGTTTGATCCCGAATCTTATAAATTAGGCATGGTGAGAGACCAGTGTGTCAGTAGTGATCTCCTGTAATCCTACAACACGGGAAGCTGGGGAAGAAAGATTGCTAGTTTGAAGCCAACCTGGCCACCACACCCAGTAAAACTTGTCCACCACTTACTTTTGGAATTTTCCATTTGGTATTTTCAAACTCGTTGACCTCAGATATGAGATGCTACAGAGAGTGAAGCTGAAGACAGGGGAGGGTACCCTGTAAGCCCTAGGGGGCCTTGAGACTGAAACCACAACTAGTAAAAACAGATTGAGTATGTGTCCAAAGGTTAAGGGACAACCCACTAGGTGCAACAGACGAATAAGGGTTCACTTCTGTGCCTCACACTGAGCAGAATAGGTAACATCAAGTGGGGTCTCAGTAATTTTAATAAAGCTCCAACTCCTGTCCCCTAGGCTCCCTCCATAGCTGCATGACCACCCATCTGGCTTCACGTGCAATTTCACATGCAATTATCTAGAGGAATTCAGCAAAGGCCTCTTTTATACTTCAAAGAAAACTGCCAGGCTGGCATGTAGCTCAGTCGGTAACTGATGTCCAGAGCTGCATAAACAGGAAATGGGGTCACACACCTGTAATCTTGTTATTTAGGGGGTAAGGGCAGCATGATGAGATGTTTAAGGTCAGCCTTGACTGCAAAGCATGAGACCAGCCTGGGCTGCTTAAGACCCAGTCTAAAAAAAGGAAAAGAAACAAGAAAGAAGTCACTGAGCAAGCCCCCTGTATGTCCATGAACAAATGTGCCCTGCTTTGGACATCAAGTGACTGGTGTGCAGTGGCTCCTGCCTCGGTCTTGCTGCCAGACAAACCCTGACATTTTGCTTGTAATTATATCTTTCAAAAAATAAAGTCCTAGTTAGGTTGATAAAAATAGCAACTACAACTTCCTGCAACACAGATAGATACCCCAGTGGGTGCTTCTGCCTGAGAGGAAGCCTGGCGACCCAGGCTACTACTGTGGCCAAGCCTGGCCACAAAGCCTGGGATGACAGCAGGCTGGGGACCACTCAAAAGCTGCTTGGGAGAGTGCCACACTCCCTTGTGCCTTTCCTAAACAGCCAAGCTGGGGAGGGGTGAGTAATTGCAGAAACATCCTTCAGTCCCCTCCCCTTGGGAACTGTAGCAAAGACACCTAGGAGGCCTCCCACTAGAGCACTTTGGAGCCCCACTGTCCCCTCTGTTGGCACCTGCCCATCCTCTCTGTCTAAGGTCTGTTCCTATAGGTCAGGTTAGTGGTCCTAATGGGTACCCACTCTGGGGCAGAGTTATAAGGTTCTAGGGCAGCAGTCACAGCCAAACTGGACGCTTTGGGTGCTGCTTCTGAAGGAAGGGAACATAGACACCAGGGAAGGACTGGAGAGCCTGGTCAAATGTCCCAGCAAGGATGCACTCCATCAGGCACCCAGGCTGTTCAGCCTTGCCATCCTGACTCCTCAGTCACAAGCTCTATCAGGAGACCATGTGCAGAGCCTGGCCTTCAACAGTCTCAGATCTACCTCTCCTCCCGGAGTCTCCAATCTCCACATTCTCTGTCTCCCAGTCAAGTACAAGTACCCATTCGGTATATCTTTGGCTTCCTTGCCATAGGAAAACAAAGAACCTCACAGTGACATATAACACACGCGATAAGCCACCTGCACTTCACCGAGGCAAAGCCACCTGACTGTCACTAAGATACTATTTAGAAGTGCTCCCACTCAGACATACCTCCCAAACGTTCCGGAGCTTCTGAGCTGTAAAAGATCTTTCAGGAATGCTTTCTTTCCCAAACAGAGCACAAGGCAGCAAGCAGGGGGGCAGGGCTAGGCAGGGATTAAAGGGCCTCATTTCACAGATGAGCACACAAAGCCAAGAGCTTCATTCAACCCTCAGCTAAGACCAGGAGACCAATAGCAGGCAGAACCTTGATCTTCTGGAAAAGCCGAG
Organism: Montemys delectorum; assembly: GCA_019843815.1. Lineage (NCBI taxonomy): Eukaryota > Metazoa > Chordata > Mammalia > Rodentia > Muridae > Montemys > Montemys delectorum. The sequence continues at coordinate 28,625 of JADRCD010237823.1, read as the reverse complement.
TCAAAAGAAAAAGCCTGAATAAACTAGATAGCTGACTGTATTTTTTTTTTTAAAAGGAAGGAGATTGGCATTTTCAGCTAAGCTTTAAAATGTGCATAATATCAAGCATGGCAGAAAAATGTGGAGAAAGGCACTTGGTGGGAAAATAAGTAATTGTGAAAGGCATATATATGGCCTTAATAAAATTTAAACCTGCCATACCTGCTTTTTGTTTTGTTTTGTTTTTGTTGTTGTTGTTGTTGTTGTTGTTTTTCAAGACAGTTCTCTGTATAGCCCTGGCTATCCTGGAACTCACTCTGTAGATCAGGCTGGCCTCGAACTCAGAAATCCGCCCCTCTGCCTCCCAAGTGCTGGGATTAAAGGCGTGTGCCACCACTGCCCGGTCACACCTGCTTTTTAAGATGCATGATCACAGGCTCCCAAGACTTCATTGAAGGTATGGGGGAAATGAGCACCCCAAGGTTTCTCGTTAGAAGGCAATATGAATGCTGGTGGCCAGAATATGGTTGGACTGATACGGAGCCATGAAAAAGAAAGAGCTCTCCTCTAACCAGTGCTAGAGGCTGAAGAGTATGGCAGAAGGTCAAAGCACAGAAACATCAAACTCCACACACACCCTCTACCTGTGGAACATACTGAGCAGGCAACTTTCGTACCATATTGTTTTTCTATATTGTTCATGTATGTAAGAAATCTGTCAATATATTCAAATTTTAAAAAATAGATGTTTTCCTTGGTCTCCTCAGAATAGACCTTCTGCGGAGCCTGGCGCTGTGCCTTGTACCCATGCCATCCCAGCCTTTGAACTTTACACTGCCTACCCAGCACAGCTCTCTGGTTCAAAGGTCACCTGAGAGGCCTCCCCCAACCACTTTGTCTCCATAAATGCTCCGTGTCCTGCTCCCCTTCCTCAAAACTCCCAGGCTACTTTTCCTGTAGCCCTTTCTGAGGTAGCTGCACTTATTGGCTCTGCCTTCTGTCAGCCTCTGAATGAATGAATGAATGAATGAATGAATGGGAGCTTCAGGAGAATGGGAACCACCCTGTTTTCTGCTGAATTCCAGAACCCAGCAGAAAACAGATGATGTAACATGCTCACTAGACACATCTGGAAAATGAGACTAGCAATGTCCACTTGTTCTCTCCTGCATGACAATGGCACTCTTTCAACATTATAACCTGAACCCTTGCTGACCACTGACCACCAACCCTATATACCACAAGCTAAGGTCCACTGTAAACGCTTGGACTCCAACCATCTTCCGCAGTGTAGCCTACAAGACAAGCCATTCAGAACAGAGCACCACACCTTTCTCCTTCCGATTTCCAAGACGTGGGAAATTCACACAGAGGTGTGCATAGATAAAAGGGCTTACTGCTCAGTCTCTCAGGTCCCAGAGCAGCTTAACCTCTGGACTCTGGGTGCTGCTGCCTTGGCTATCTAGAAAAGAGCTCAGTGCCTCCTGACCCTCACCCCTACCCAAACAAAAAGGCCTGGCTATGCACATCTGGCAAGCAGCTCATCTTGGGGTTTGAACAAGAAAATAATCTCTTTATCTTAATTAGAACATTAATTCCAGTTGGCCTAGATTGATCTTTGTTCTGACCCTTCTGAGGAGCCCAACAAAAACAGGGAGCAAGAGCTAGACATTGTTTCCCCCCCATCCCTGCAGTCTACTCCCCACAAGGCTGGCATGGCAGAGGTGGGTGGAGTGACAGCCAGGGAGATGTGGTCCTCCTCAGGCGGGCTGCAGCAGCCACAGCTCTCCCACGGCCCTGCTCTGCAGGAGGAGCCATCCAACTGGTCTTGCAGGCATATCCTTGCCAACGCCTGGCACTCGGCCTCCTCCCGCCCCCCTGGGCTCCCTATAACCCCTCTGCTTCTGAGTGCTTTGTCCATCTCTCCCCCTTGGCTCTGTGCCCAGGAGACATCCCATAAACTGGGGAGAGGGGAGCACTCAGATCCTCCCATACTTGATGTCCGGTTCTCAGCCCAGGACAAGCCAAGGGAAACCTTGGAAATGAGTCATCTTCATGCCACCTTCCTTTGAGCCCATGCCTGCTTCCCCTGGGCCCAGACAGGTACTTCCCTGACACAGTTGTATAGGCATAGCGCAGCCCCCCGCTGAGGAGCAATTAAGGGACTAGGGGAGGGTGGAGGGGAGGAGAGAGAGCCCTGTCCCTTTGGAGATCTCAGTCTCCACTCCGAGATAAGGAATCTGAGAGCTTGTGCTTGCAGACCGTATTCACCAGGTGGAAAAGGGAGCGTCCAGACAGAAAGAATCTGATGCCCACACACCCACCCAGCTCTCCATTTCTACACTGTCTCTGACACTGCCTATCACAGGCTGACTCTCAAATTCTTCCTGTACAAGGCTGACTGGGAAGCCTCGCGAAGGTTTCTTAGCACTAGAGCTTGCAAGGACCTGGGACATGGCCGGGGCGGTGGTGGTGCACGCCTTTAGTCCCAGCACTTGGGAGGCAGAGGCAGGCGGATTTCTGAGTTCGAGGCCAGCCTGGGCTACAGAGTTCCAGGACAGCCAG
>JADRCD010237823.1:5262-25981 GCA_019843815.1 Montemys delectorum | reverse complement strand
CCATTCTGTGTCAGGAGAACGAAGCAAAGGGGACAGGAAGCTGGGCATGAGCAGCTCACTAGATGCCAAACACCATCCCAGGATGTGCTGTACAGTGCTGGGTACCACCTCACATCATCCTCCAGAAGGCCTCACAGTGACACAGGCAGCATCGGAACCCAGGACAACCAGAGCCTGAGCTCCTTCCACTCACCCTGTGCTCAAGGGACGTAAGCGGGAGCCCTGCCAACCTCAGAGTCCCTTTCTGTCCCTTCAGTGTCTGCTCCCATGTCCTAACAAGCCCCAGAGACACCTGGCAAGGCAGGCAGGTGTCAGCTTCAGATGCCTTTAGAACTGGTACCAGCAGAGGGTTCTCAGGGCACGGTGGCCGATGAGGAGGAAAAGCCTGCGGCCGCAGCCAGACAGCAGCAGGGATGTGGTGTCAGTAAACGGAGGATGCTTAAGTTCTGCCTCTGCCTGGCCATCCTCACATGGCTCCCAAGTGTCTCCTGGCCTTGAAAAGGATTCACTGGCAGATCAGCAAGGTAATTCAATTATGAAATTTACCACATTAGATGACTTACTACATTAGCATTTCAATTGGCCAATTCATTTGTGGCCCACCACTGTTGGCTTGTGCCAACTCTATGGGGTGTGTGTGTGTGTGTGTGTGTGTGTGTGTGTGTGTGTGTGTGTGGCCCCTGCCTAGGGCACACTGACACTGCCAGCTAATAAAGGACTCAGGACTGTCACACAGTGAGCTGGTGAGCAGGAGCCCCTCAGAAGCTGCATGGGAAGCCAGATCCTCAAATGAACCTGGACAGCTGCCCACAGTCTCACACTGGTCAGCTCCATCCTAGAGCTGGCTCAGGAAGAGTGTGGACGGGTGGCTGGAAAAATGGCTGCAGCCAGCGCATGGAAGGAAGGTCTGGTAGGCCCGTGCTAGCTCTCCTTTTCTCTCTCCAGGAAGCCTGCAGCCTTCTCTCCAGCTCCCTGTTACCTGCTCCCTGGGGCTCTGCAAACTGATGGGTCAAGGCCCCCAGTCCATGAGCCAGCACCTCCTTCCCTCTAAAAGCAGGGTCTCAGTAAGGCCTGCTCACATGATCCACTGGACTAAAACTGTCTCCGCACAGCAAGCTCACTGCTCCAGGCTGTCCTCCTCCCGCTATGACAGGAAGGATGCAATCACTGCACACCGCACGCACAAGGGACGTTTCTTTTTTCTCCCTGCTTTTCTTTCCCCACACTGGTGCCACAGGCTGAAGATGCTGTCAACAGGAACCGAGCCACTGTGGAACATACAGCTTGCACACAGATCCTGCACTGCACGGCGCAGGGAACCCGGCTGCAGCTTGCTGCCCGTGGCAAAGGTTCCTTTCAGCCTCTCTACTCATACACATAGGTATGGTTCCCATAGAGTCATACGTGTTTGAATGTCTGGCTATAGAGAGTGGCATTATTGCGAAGTGTGGTGGCCTTGTTAGAGAGGAAATGTGTCACTGTGGAGGTGGGCTTTGAGGTCTCCTAGGCATGCTCAGGCTACATGCAGTGTGGCACACCATCTCCTCCTAACTGCCTGGGAACCAAATGTAGCCGTCTCAGCTCCTTCTCCAGCACTATGCTTGCCTGCATGTTGCCACGCTTTCCACAATGATGATAATCAAACTGTAAGCCAGCCCCAATGAAATGTTTCCCTTTATGTAAGTTATCATGGTCATTATGCTGTCTCTTCACAGCAATAAAACCCTAAGACAGCAGTCACTACAGGGCCTGGCACAAAAGTGACTTTGCCGGTGACCAGAGACAGACTGTTTTCATAGACAGTTCTCCACAGAACTCAACCCTGTCTTAGAGGGACCAAATCTTCTGTAGGGTACGAGCACCCTGGGCCCTCCCTCCTCCGTCAGGACACAAGCCTTCAACATCACCCATAAAAAGTCCTCCCAGCAGAGTAGAGGCTCAGGTCCGGAGTCCCCCTCCCTCCCTGTCCTACTGAAGGCTAGGGTGAAACCAAATGGTCCAGGCCACGGGCATACCTTGTCCAGCCTCAGGACTGAACCTTCACCAAAGCAACCCGGACTCAGCAGGACCGCCAATGTACACAGATCAACTGGAAAAGGCCCAGGCCATCTGTCCCTATAACTTCTTGTGCTTAAGTTTCTAGGAATTTTTGGGATGGCCACGGCGGCACTTGTTTATAACCCCCAGCACTCAAAAGGCTGGTGTTAACCTCCCCCTCCCCAGGCAAGAATAAGACCACTACCACAATTCTGAGACAAATGTGAAGCAAGCTTTAATGACATACTGCTCAGGATGATGGACTCTGGCCAGGTCCATTCCTGGGTTTCCAGAAAATGGCGATGAGTCACATTTAGGCTTAAAAAGGCAAACCCATAAAGCCACCATATTTCCCATCTGGTCCAATTAGGGCAAACATATATCCTGATGCATTTCCTGCTCACGTACCTCCCCCTCTACAAGAGATCAAGCACACTCAGTGTGGTGTGTCAAACGAAGTTGTTTAGGGGAACGAAACATGTGGCTTGTTATCCCTCACAGACAGCAGCCCCAAGCCTTTCAGGAACATGGCCCACAGTAGAGGCATTTTTGTTTAGTGGGTCTCCTAGGCACTGTAATTAAAACTTAAAACATAACTTGGTGTCTCACATTCTCTCCTTGAGTTGTATCCCAAGTCAAATCCCTGACTCTGTGATGGGTACCTGTTTACATTGGGATCTAATAACCATCAGCTTCATGGTACTCAGGCATGAATTAATTATCTAGATAAGGCACTAACGAGCAAGAGCCAATAGTAGTCAGCAAAAATACAAGGGTCAAAGACCCTGAGGTGGCTGATGGAGTTACTAACTAGGAGGAACGAGAGAATGGGGAACAGTCATTTGTTTCATTGAGGGTCCCCTTTTTTGGAATTTTTTTTCTTTTGAGTACAGCCAGATTAATCCCTGAGTGGTCTGTATACAAACAATAGTTTTCTCTTAAAGTCACACACCTCCTTGTTCTGCATAAAGCAGATCCCATACTTTGGAAATATCAGCTAATGAATCTACCTATTGATAGATCTGGGTCTCTTTACGTTTAAACAGGTACCTTTCCTGGTATGCCAACAGGCACTATATGTAGCCATTTTGTCCCCTATGCCAGGGAATGTCCTTTTGATCTAACATTCCAGCCTGTTGGGGACAAGGGACGACGTACTCTCTTCTATAACTACTTCCTGCTGAAACAAGGATGTTGCCAGGGCCCAGGAAGGCTGGAATGATAGTCAAAGGCAGGGAGGGGATTCTGGCAATGGGACATTCATCAGAAGCATCCAGTTAGGTGACCCAGCTAAAGAGACAGGGAGCAATCGCATCGGCTGGACTGCTTCACATCAGCTTTCATCGAGTCCAGAGCTCAGACGTGTTTGGAGCAGTTTGCAGTCCATAGGTTGATTCCTGGATGGTGTCTGCCAACCAAGTGGAAACCTGCTGACACAGAGATAGACTCGGGACAGAAGTTAAAAGTTTAGGACCTTAAAGGAAAATCTTACATTTGGAACTTTTAGGCCCACAGTCCTGGGAACTGGAGGAGGGAAGGAGTCCCAAGACCAGGGGAGAGATTCCCCCCTCAAGAATAGGCAGACAGGGGCTTAGGCAGGACTTATCTGGAATCCCTATGACCTGTGAGAGGTGGGCCCAAGTCTTAATGACTCCTTCAAAGCCCTGAAGCTTACATGAATTTTTTCCATTGTTTAATTTGTACATATATGTGATCCGCACAATCGGCTTGCCAGCAAGAACGCACACAGACACCAGGATCCTTCTGCAGCAAGCGTTTATTGCATCTTTAAGAGGAAGACCCCGGCCCCGAAAAGGCACTGCTTATATACACCCTGGAGCGACGTGTTCACGTGATTGGCTGTTTGCTCATTACCTCATGTGATGCCCCGGGGTTGGGCTGTGACTTAGCGTGCTCTGGCCCTTAGCACATGCACAGACTACTTGTTTACAGGGAGAGGACACCGGATGCCGGCGCCATGTTGTAATGGCGATTGAGCCAGCTCAGGTGTGGCTCTCTACACATATATAGGTGTCCCCTGCATGTGTGTCTGTGCACCTTACATATGCCCAAGGAGGCCAGGAAACATCAGTGAGTGGGTCCCTTGGGACTGGAGTTACAGTTAAGAGCTGTCACGTGGGTGCTGGGGATTGGACCAGAACCCAGAACTCTTAACTGCTGAGCCACCTCTCCAGTCCCTTACATGATTTTTCTTTTAAGTTTACAAAAAGATAAAAAGTTTTAGATATATTAGCATTCATCTGTACTAAAATCCACATCTTAGAAAAACCAGCTGACAGCTGTGTGTTAAACAGCTGAAGTAGACTCAATCCCAAGTCCTAGCAAAAGCTATGGCTTTGGGTTAAAAAACTTAAACATTCTTGTCTCGGTCCAGGGGGGTGGACATATAGATTGGACACAGATGCTTTTAGCATGAGGAAAAGAACCTTTAAGTCTCTACTCAAAAGACAACTGAAGGGGACTTAACCTTGAACTTGTAACTGAACAGTAAGCAAGCAGATGGGGAAAGAACTCTGACATTTCCCATTCTTCAGATACTTTAAATCATTCTTGCATTTATACACCTTAAAATGCTTTCAGACCCCCAGAACTCTCACACCCTCAGACCATGCAGAACTTGCAGGCTTTGAGCCCTTTTCTTTCCATCCAATTATTTTTCAGAGACACAAGCAGGTGTTACTGAGAAAAGTATTCCAAAGCAAGTTTAAATAAAGGGACAGTGAAAGGCTACATCTGAAACCTGTTTATATTTAAACTCGGGAGCCTGTTAAGTGAGGCAAACCTGTCTGCCATTTCTTAACAAGAGACCTAGTAACTCCAGGGTTAGCAAGGCTTGATTTCTTTACATAGGGAAGGGAATGAGGTCACTGAAGCCTAGGGTAAAGGAGCTTGCTGCCTGCTGCTACCAAACTGAGAAACCTGTAGTTAGCCTAGCCGTCAATGCCATCAGAGATATGACAATTATACCAGCAAGGATAATCCAAATTGCCTATGTATCAACCAAAACGACAGAGACTTAGCCATTACCTAGCAGCCAACCCACCAGGCTCGTGTGGTGTCCATGGCTTTGTTGGGGGGCACATGTTGCAGGGCTGCATCGATCTTCAGCTGCCAGGCCTGGCAAATCTGAGAGGCCTTCTTCCTGTGGAGGAGGAACCTGAGAGACTGACCTCACTCTGTCTTGGCAAAGTGGGACAATCAACTCTCTAGTGTCCTGCTTGTCCACGGTTTGGGGAGGGTCCTGGCAGCGGGCAAGGCATTGGGGCAGTTATACCCAATGGTTAGCATTACCACAATACAGGTGGAGTCGTTGGTGCCCCGTCTATCTTCTTTAGAGACCTTAGGGTGAGTGCCAGGAGCTGGGGTCTCTGTCATAGCAAGCTTTTTCCAGTAAGCATTTGAAATGCCATTGCAGCAGATCTCTGATGAGTTTGAGGACTGAGCTAAACAAACTTTGCTTCTCTCTAGTTGCTAGCTTTAGGCTTAACCTAAAAAAACACATATGGGGGCTAAATAAAGCTTTTTCCTGTGATTAATCACATTAGTACTTGGCCCAAGGAATGGCACTATGGGAAGGTGTGACCTTGTTGGAGTAGGTGTGTCACTGTGAGACCCTCCTCCTAAGCAATGTGGGAACCAGTCTTCTCCTGTCTGCCTCTGGATCAAGATGTAGAACTTTCGGCAACTCCAGCACCATTCCTGCCTGGATACTGCTATGCTCCCCTCTTGATGATAACTATGAACCTGCAAGACAGCCCCAATTAAATGTCCTTTGTTAAGTGTTGCTTTGGTCATGGTGTCTCTTCACAGCAATGGAAACCCAAACTAAGACAAGTACTTATCATGAATGCAAGTGCAGTTTTGAATACATTAGAGAATCTGATTTTTATGAGGTGACTGATTATTAAATTGCATATCTCAATCTTTTTTGTTTGTTTGTTTTTTTTCAATCATCTTTAACAGTTTACAATAAGTAGCTTAGCTTTATCCTTAGGGGGGAAAAATCTAAAATGAAGCTTTTCTATAGTATAAAAATAAAGCTTTTAATCATAAATAAGACTAGTTCACAGGCAGATTGGCAACTTTCTTGGTCCTTACATAGTGTACCATTATACAATTTCACAGCTTCTTATATGATTCAGTTTATCAAAACAGCTAAAGCTTAACAGAGTTAGCAAAGAGGCTAGGCATACATTTTTTTTCTTGTTTTTTTTGAGATAGTGTTTCTCTGTGTAGTCCCGGCTGTCCTGCAACTAGCCCTATAGACCAAGCTGGCCTGGAACTCAGAGATCTGCCCACCTCTACTGGGAGCTGGGATTAAAGGCATGCACAGCCGCTGCCACCCCCGCCACCCCCCACTGCCATCACCCAGCACACATTCTTTTTAAATTCACTTTACATCCAGATCTATGTCCCCTCTCCCAATACCCCACTTGCACAGCCCCTCCCCAAACCCCTCCCCTTCTCCTCTGAGAGTGGAGCATCCCCTCCCCCCTGTATGCCCCCACCCTGCCACATCAAGTCTCTGTAGGGCGTGCTGCTTCTGGCACACATACCTAACCCTTAATAGACCCTAGATAAGGGAAGACATTCTCTAAGCCTTCCTACTGCTGAGTTCTTCAACACAGTCCCCATGTCATGGTGAACGAGCCAAAGCATCATTCTCTTTGCCACGCCACAGCTGCAGTTCTGCTGCGGTTATGCATTGCAATGCACACAGCCACCCACGAGTTGAGAATCGCTGCTCCCATCTCCTTGGCAGACGGGCTTTGCCTGACTGCTTAGGTCAGCACTGTCTTCTGTTTCACAAGATGGAAATACCCTAGTTTCTGGCACTCAGGGTTTGTCACTACTTCTTTAGCCTTTAAAAAAAAAAATTCAGATTTAGCCGGGCAGTGGTGGCGCACGCCTTTAATCCCAGCACTTGGGAGGCAGAGGCAGGCGGATTTCTAAGTTCAAGGCCAGCATGATCTACAGAGTGAGTTCCAGGACAGCCAGGCCTATACAGAGAAACTCTGTCTCGAAAAACCAAAAAAAAAAAAAAAAAAAAAAAAAAAAAAAAAAAAAAAGTTTAAAATCTCAACTGTGTGCTCTGGCAATATCAAAATATAAAGTACTGTGAAGGAGCTAGAGAAAGGAGCCAAGGAGCTGAAGGGTTTGCAGCCCCTTAGGACGAACAATATGAACTAACCAGTACCCTCAGAGCTCCCAGGGACTAAACCACCAATCAAAGAGTACACATGGTGGGACTCATGGCTCCAGATGCATATAGCAGAGGATGGCCAAGTCTGTCATCAATAGGAGGAGAGGCCCTCGGCCCTGTGAAGGTTCTATGCCCCAGTGTAGGAGAATGCCAGGGCCAGGAAGCAGGAGAGGGTGGGGTGGTGAGCAGGGGAAGGGGGAAGGGTACAGGGGTTTGTTTTTGTTTTTGTTTTTTTTAATTTAATTTTAATTTTTTTTCTTTTTTTGGAGGGAACCTGGGAAAGGAGATATTGTATGACATGTAAATAAAGAAAACAAATAATAATAAAAAAAATTTTCAATAGGGAAGAAAAGTGCACAATCAAGGCAAAACCAAACTCCCACAGTGTAAAATAGTCAATGCTCAATTTCTGGGATTCACCCACAATTCTTTGGGGCTTTCCCAGGAGGCTTAGGTCACTTCTCTGGGCCCACCTTTGGCAACACACACAGCCTGCCTTTTAGGTCCCAGTTGGCTCCAGTTAACTGTAGCTGGTATTTCCAGTGACTATCGCATGGTACCAGCATCTCCAAAACAGCCAGGGTCCCCAGTTACAACGGGGCTCTCTTTAGGACACACACTGGCAAGCCTCAGCTATTCCCAATGAGTAGTTAAAACACAACTGGCTCTTCTTACCCTGGGACCAGAGGATCCCAAGTTCAAGGATTGTCTGACCAGTTAGCACAACTTAAAAAGAAGTCTTTGCTTATACTGTGGGAATGGCCTTTGGGGTCCTGGAAGCAGTTGCATCCAAAGGCATCTGTCCTCCTAGAAGGCACAATTCCCCAGGAGGAAAAAGAAGCTTCTAAAACAACTATTAAGGAGACCAAGTTGAGCCTGCCAACCACAGCAGAGCCCTGGAACCCAGGCAACACATGGGACAGTTGAACAAGGGGGGCTTGCTGAGGCCCTAATAGGCTGGTCACCGTATTCCTGGACGCATGGGTGTCACTCCAGGACTATCATGCCTGCAGGGCAGACCCTTTCTGCTCCTCCCTAACCCTCGGCAGCCATAGGACCTCTGCTGATCGGGGCATTGTTCGCATCCTCAAAGACAAGTAGCTTCCTCTTTCTGGCATCAGTAGCAACTTTTGAAGAGTGTCAGCAGATTCAATGAACCAACCACTCCTGGGAGGAGGGGAGCAGCTCCCAGGTAAAATCCATTTGCTAAACAATGCCTTTGCCTGGTAGGGAGCTCAAAGCAGAGCAAGGGCCTCAAACTAGGCTGAGGAGTACTCCTGGGGAAGGCCCTGTTAGTCCCCACTGACCACAAATTATGGCCAATTCAAAGCAAGCTTTAACGTGTGTACAGCACAGCCAATCTGGGGGCCATCTCTCCCTAAGGTCTGAGTTCTAGAAAACAGCTCTACCCTATGTTCCCATATCTCTTTTCTAGGACAGAACTGGAGGGAGGGGGATTTTGCCAGCAGGAAGAACAAGGTAGTTAAGGAAATCTCCGTGGAACATCTGGTACAGAACATCCTCTGTTTATGGGATGGGGTACAGCCAAATTCCGAGAAACAGAAATTGAAACCTAAGTTTTACAGTAAACAGAGCCTCAAAATGACTCCTGGCCTTGACATGGACTTGGGCTCGTTTCTGATTTCCCTGTCTTAGGTGCGCCTGTCCTATCCTTGAAAGGAAACTACAATTTCTAGCTAATGGTTACTAGTGCCAGCCGAAGGCAAGCCTTTTAGCATTCTCTTTTTGTCAGAGACAAGACTTGTAAGGCACCAGAAGGTCATAGGAAACATTAGGACTATCAGGAGACCTATGGCAGCTGAAACAAGGGTGGTTAGACGGGATGACCAGTTAAAAAGGGACTGGCACCAACTGTTTCCTTCCTGTTTGTCTAAATATTTGGTTTTCAGATTGTTTCTTACCATAGCTCAAGTTTCTCTATGCCTGATTGGTCAGCGTTAAAAACAATAGGTTTCTCCGACAGCTATCCACAGGCCTCCTTAAGTTTCTCGAAGAGTAAGCCAAACCTTCTATTCTGTAAAGTTATTTCTGCCAGAGAATCCACCTAATATTCCTATCTAGGACTGTGTCTTTTATAATAACCTTAAATCCTATTTAGTTTTAGCATTCAGAGTTTTCCGGGGCTGATGTTCCTCCTAGTGCCGTGGGCCCTACAATCCCTGAATTCACTAAGTGTGAGACTAATGGTAGAACCGCCTGCTTCGGGTGAGGGTGGTCAGGTGGCTTGGCTAGATGCAGGCAGCCTTCATCCCCATCAGAGGAAGGACATGAGTGAGGATGCATGAAGGCGAATGTGTCCCGTGGACAATGCAGGAGACCAACAGGCACTGGTGATCCTTGGTATAAGGCCACCAAGCATCAGCAGAGGTGAGGAGGAGGAGCTGCGGACTCTCTCAGTACCTGTGCTAGCCAGGTGCTAAATAAGGAACGGTTGCACAATTATACAAATATGAAGACGCTAGGGAGCCTGAAGTTTCTGACAGGAAACAATCCTCATCCTTGGACCTTACCTAGGAACAGCTTGGGCGGGGACCAGAAGCAGGCATCGCCTGAAGCTCATGGCAATGCAGGGCATGACAGATTGTAAGTTATTCCTACATAATAGGTGGGTTTGGGGTCGAGGCAAAACCATCAGTCCTGGTTAGGTGTAGGAAACAGGCAAGACAGTAATTGGGGTCTTTGGAAGATGGGCGTGGTGGAAAACCCCAGGGAATGGTGGTGCACACACACCCTTAATCCCAGCACTTGGGAGGCAGAGGCAGGTGGACTACTGAGTTCGAGGCCAGCCTGGTCTACAGAGTGAGTTCCAGGAAAGTCAGGGCTATACAGACAAACCCTGGGGGGGGGGGGGGGAGAAGAGAAAAAAAAAGGAGGTCTCTACTGGGGCCTAAGGGTTTAAGTTCTCCTTGTCGTAACCTTTATCACTGCATGGTAATTGAGGAACTGGGATTCAGCCTCACACATATGGCCAAATTCCCCAGGTTCTTCCTATATTCCAGAGTGAATTTTCAGAAGAGTCAAAAATGTTCCAGAGTTTAGGTTGGGAAATACAATGTTACATGACTCCAGCTGACAATTAAGAGTTGGTTTTAAGCCGGGCGGTGGTAGCCCTCGCCTTTAATCCCAGCACTTGGGAGGCAGAGGCAGGCGGATTTCTGAGTTTGAGGCCAGCCTGGTCTACAGAGTGAGTTCCAGGACAGCCAAGGCTACATAGAGAAACCCTGTCTCGAAAAAACCAAAAAAAAAAAAAAAAAAGAATGTCATGTTTTGCCTTAGGGCAGGCTGGGTGACAGTTTTGGAGCCCCAAGAAGCACAATGATAGGCAGGCACTAGTGCCTGGGCAAATTTTGCTTCCCTGGGCTGGACAGATGTAAACCAGGATACCTCATAAGTTTTTCTCCAATTGTAAATGTCCACAGCCCATTCTAGGACGGAAGGGAAAGAGTATGCAGTAATCAGCTTTCAGGTTAGGCTGCTCGGAAGTTACAATGGTGTCCAACACCCGACCTGTATCAGTGAGTCCAAGTTCCTACTTCCAAGTGGGTTGTCCATGTGAGTTATAATATACAGCTGAAGTTCCGGGGTAAGAACATAACCCAACAGATCAAGACTAACATGATGGCTTCCATAGTCTAAGAAAAGAAGTAAAAGCAGGTCAGCAAAAAATCATTTAACCTGCCAGACAGTGGTGGTGCATGCCTTTAATCTCAGCACTTGGGAGGCAGAGGCAGGTAGATTTCTGAGTTCGAGGCCAGTCTGGTCTACAGAGTGAGTTCCAGGACAGCCAGGGCTATGCAGAGAAGCCCTGTCTCGAAACAAACAAAAACCACATTAAACTTTAGAGATCTTAACTTGGAGGGGATACCATTCAATCAATTTCTGGTTTTGGTGGCCCTCTTCTTCCACAGATCCTCTGGTGCCTTCTTGAGATGTGACTAGCAGCAACTTTTAACAGCACTGGGCATCCAGAGAATCCTGATAGAGGGGCATCATCTTGGTTCCATGTAGGGAGGGTCACCAGGTTGGAACAGCTGGTCAGGCAAGCAGTGCCCAGTTAATTGGGCAGCCTAGACTTGAGGGAAGATCTTACCCAGAGTTAACTGGAATCCCTTCAGGGATTCAGAAATTAGGAAATTGTTCTTAATTTCCTAATTAAGGAAATCACTGGGAGTGGCTATCCATAAATTACTTCACATGGAGTGAATTTTTCACAGTAGGGGGTACAACGAGCCCTTGCCGAGGGCAAAAGGCAAGAGGTCAGCCCAGCGGCCATCCGTCTCAAGAACACGTTTAGTGAGTTTCCCAATCCATTAGTTCTACCTTCCCTGGGCTCTGAGGATGACACGTGCTACATAGCCTCCAATTTATACGGAGGGCTTCTGAAGTCATCTGAGACAGTTTCGTCATGAAGGCCAGGCCACTGTCAGACTCCAAAATTAAAGAGAGGCCAAATCTAGGAATGATTTCCATCATTAATTTCTTAGCTACTATCTGGGCTGTTTCCACTGAGGTTGGGAAGGCCTCTTACCCAGTACAAGACAGTGTTGACAAAGACCAGAAAGCATTTATTATATCCAAGTGGCCCTTGCTTCATTTCAGTAAAAGTCCAGTTCCCAAAATTGGACCTTAGTCAATAATACCTTGACTTCAGTGCCCTTAGGGCAACATTTGCCTGAGTGCAGATCAAGCACTTCCAGTCAAGCACATAAATCTCACTTAAGTCTAGGTAAAGGGCAACATCAAAAATAATAGGGGAATTGTTAAAACCTTTGTGTAATCCGGTCCAGGTCAGCCCATTCAAATGCAAAGAGGCATTTAGTTTTGACAAAGGAATGGAAAAAATGCAGCCTTTAGATCCAGTACAGTATAAACCCTAAGCTCAGGCAGCAGCAAGAAGAGCAAACGAGGAAGGGTTGGGAACAGCTGAGCAAGTAGTTCCCACCCACCTATTCATTCCTCTTAAATCCTGGACTGGTGGACAGTATTGGTCCCAGGTTTTGAAGAGTTCCAGGCTGACTAGCATGGAGTGAGTATGGCTGCCTTGTGAAGGTATCTAATGTGGACCTTGATTCCCACTCTGGCCTCCACCACTAATGATGGAATGCTGTCCCACTCAGGTGGGCATGGCCTCAGACGTAGCTAAACTATAACTGGCAACACATGCTGGACCCCACCAGGAAGACTGTCTTTAGCCCAAACACTTGGAAACATCCCTAAACAAGTTGTTCTCTTCATTTCTCTTTAGGGGCCAGGATTAGACCCTGGTGATGGAGGAGGCACTTCCCGTGTAAGGGACAGGTGATGAACAGGATTCTGGCTGCACCCCCTTAGTTGTAGTTTAGTCACATCTCCTGAGAACGAGATAGTTGCCTGGAACTTGCTTGAGTCTCTCCCCAGCAAAGTAAACAGGCACATTCAGGGATAACGATGAAAGAATGAGTCACTGTCCTGGATTAAGTCCATTCTGCAGTCTGTTTATATTTTTACTTCCCCTGTTGCCCCTGCATTTCCACAGTTTGATTGGTGAGGGGCCCCGGGGCCCCAAGGGATTTTGTAAGACCAAATGTGAAGGACCCTAGTTGGAATTTACAGATTGGCCCCAATTGAAAAGGCTACCATAGGCTCCTGGGGGGCCTAATTTTAAAGAGCTATGGCCCTACTATGCTCTTAAAGCTAAAACTGGCCTCGACAGGAGCAGACCTGTCTTAGTTTGGGGCATTCATTTTTCCAGTGCCCCAATCTCTTGCAGTAAGCACATTGGTCTCTTCGAAGTCTTTGTGGTCTCTGGCCACGACCGAAGGAGTCACGGGAATACTGTGAACTGTTCAGTAACTTAATCATTGTTTTTATCATCACCTCTTCTTCGCTCTCTCTACTGTCAAACACTCTCTGGGCTATTTTCAATAATTCTAACCTTGTCATGTCTTCGAATCCATACACTCTTTGGATTGCATTACGTATGTCTGACGCTGAATGGTCTACAAAGGTTCGGTTAATCTCCTTGAAGTTTACAGGGTCGTCTGGATCTATGGGTGTGTATTTGCGGTATGCCTCCTGGAGGCGTTCGAGAAACTCAAAAGGCGATTCCTTTGGATGTTGTCTAACACACATCAGCTTGAGGGAGTCAGTCGGCTTCCGGGCTGCCTGTTTCATTCCCTCTAACAATGCCTTGTGGTAATTTCTGAGTGTCCTCCTATCTCCCTCTATCCCAGAGTTCCACTCAGGTCTCCATGTAGGTAGGACACAGTCAACTACATCTGCCCTCCATCTGCCAGTCTGTGTGCCCATCCTGAGAAATGCTTTCCCTGCCTCAGTCAGAATCCGGTCCCTCTCTTCCGATGTGAAGAAGACGGCTAAGACAGCCTGACAATCATCCCAAGAAGGGAAGTAGATGGAGAAGATAGACTCCATTAAAGAGATCAGGGAACTTGGGTCTGTGCTGAAAGAAGGATACTGCATCTTCCAATTAAAGAGAGCAGTGGTAGTTAGCGGTGCATAGGCTATACAGCTCTCGTCTGTGCTGAAAGGAGGGTTCTGGGTGCTCCAGTTAGAAAGATCAGCAGCGGGAGACCTGGTGAGAGAGGAGGACCCGGTCTGCCGTTGCGTCTGAAGAGGGTTGGAAGCATAAGGAAGTAACTCCTGATTGGATGTGGGGAGGGGAGAGGACAGGGAGTGATCCAGCCGGTGGGGTAGGCGTTGAGGTTGAGGTGAGGGCTCAGGTGGGGGATTGGATTGAAGGGAGTGGTTAGATTGAGGAGAGCGGTTGGATTGAGGGGAGCAGTTAGATTGAGCAGAGCGTTCAGATTGAGGGGAGCGGTTAGACTGAGCGGAGTGTTCAGATTCAACGGAGTGTTCAGATTGAGCAGAGCATTTAGATTGAGCAGAGTGTTTAGATTGAGGTGAGGGTTTGGATGAAGGTGAGGGCTGAGGTGGGGGTTTGGACAGGGATGAGCACTGACAGGGGCGAGGCAGTGGGGAGTTCTGTCTGTAGGACTTACTAGTCTTATTACCCATTTTGTCTTCCAGTCACCCCAAATCCAACCTCAGAAGACTCAGGACAAAGAAACAGAAAACAAAACAAGAGGGAGGACACACAAGGCCAAGAACCAAGAAGGTAGTGTGACCTCTCCCTAGTGCCCTGGACAGGAGTTCATGTATGTCCTAGGACACTGTACCCAAAATGGAATCCTAACAGAACCAGGACCAGATGTTGCATAAGGAAAACAATGACTTACCAATGGAGGCTCCTCATACGGATGCTTGCTGGGTTTCTTTTGGTGCAGCTGTAGACTTCCAAAGTGAAATCAAGCCTGCAGGGGCCTTGGAACGTCTCAAGGTGTACACTCTGGGAAGTGGTGCTCCGGTACCTGAGATTCGAAGGGAAGGGTCCAGGTTCTGAATTTGGGTAGAGGTTTGTTAAACCTTTGCCCTAGCTAGCTCTAACTTAGCTGTAACTCTTCTGTCTCATGCTTGCCAGTCACGTCATACTGCTGACAACAGTTTGGCTCAGAAAGAGATCAAGTTGACCATATATCCTGTTATGTTCTCAGGCTCTTAGAAATCCCCCAGCCACAGCCTTCACTCAGGACCAATCAAAACAGAAATCAGCTTGAACTGTTATGTCTAAACTAGTTGTTAGCATTCTGTATAAACTCCACCCCCACAGGTAAGAGGCAGCAGCCAGGAATGCTCCGCCCCATGGTTACCTGGCAACCGCCAGGTAGGCCTGGCCCTAAAAAATGGGCTGCTTGCCCCTCCTCTCTCTCTTACTCCTGCTGCTCTACTTTGTCTCTTAACCCCTTGCTCCCCCTCTCTCCCCATTCCCGTCCCCCCTCTCTCCATGTGGTCATGGCCATCCCCTACTTCTCAACTCTCTCCTTCTCTCTGCCTTTCTCTGCCTCTGCTACCCTCTTAACTCCCCTCCCCATGCCCTAAATAAACTCTATTCTATAAGGGCATGTGTCTGGTCCCTCAGGGAGAAGGGATGCCTCCACATGGGCCCACCGAGACACCCCCTGCCCCCACACCTCGCCAGATCATATTCTTATAGCTCCTTCTCTTCTTATGATCACAACACTAGTAACAACTTGGAAAAGGCAGACCACCCTGCAGCCCTCCCTGTACATACTTATGAGTTCATTGTGGGTTTTTACCTATATAAACTAACCCTAGAAAGCATTCAGGATTGTTAGCTTTTAGCTCCTGAGGGTCTGAGCTACATCTCTGATCGATCAGTCTTGGAGTGTGCGTTCAATAATATCCCTACCTGATTGAAATCTATGTTTATATGGTTTATGGACCCTAACAGTTTCTTATATCACTGGAGCCTCCAAATATTAATCACAACGAATGAGGATAAAGAACACTTATTCTGTGCATGGCTGTCTCCCCCTAAAATCAGATTTGAGAGAACAGCCCCAAACCAATTTCCCACACATCTCTTGTAGGACAAAACCAAAGGGAGAGGTATTTTGCAAGCATGTGGGTTTACAGAAAGCACAAGGCAGTTACAGAACTCTTCCTGAAGTTATGGTGTTGGGCACAGCTTAAGTCCGAGAAACAGAATCGTAATAAAACTTTTACCTAGTCGGGCAGTGGTGGCACACGCCTTTAATCCCAGCACTTGGGAGGCAGAGGCAAGTGGATTTCTGAGTTCGAGGCCAACCTGGTCTACAGAGTGAGTTCTAGGACAGCCAGGGCTACACAGAGAAACCCTGTCTCAAAAAAACCAACCAAACAAACAAACAAAAAAACCCAAACCCAAAAACTTTTACCTAACTTAGGCAGAGTCTCAAAATGGCTCCTGGTCTTAAACGGCGTCCAGCTGTTTCCTCGACCCAAACTCCCCGACCCAAGGAACCAAACCCACGGTCCCACACGCCTCCGGGCGCTGCTCCTGCAGGGAGGCAGTCCCGATAACGGCGGAGCCCGGTCGGCCAGGACTCAACCCGATACTCACTGTACAGCCCACGCGCTGCCAGTCCCCACCGCCACCGCCGCCACACCACGAACGAACTGACAAGCCCTGGCGGCGCTCTTCCTTCCCAAGCACAGTCGTGCCGCCAAAAAGCCAAATTTCTCCCGAATTCCCGCCCTATTTTGCGGGTCCAAAGCACAAAAGCCAATCAGAGGACAAAGGTTTTTGACAGATGGCCCGACGAACCCGTAATGTTGTGCAAGGGGTGGTCACACCGGCGCTGGTCCAGCGAGGGGCTGGGCCACCTGATTCTTAAAGGATAAGCCATTGCCTTTCCGCCCTGGTGGCCTGAGTTGGATAAAAACAAACAGCAATGCCGGTCTGTGGTGGCCTGTGCCTTTAATCCCAACACTCCAGAGGCAGAGGAAGAAGGATGTCAGCTCCTGGCCAGCCTAGACTACAATGAGTTCCAAGACAGCTAGAGCTGTTGGAGAGACACCCTGTCTCCAGAAAAGAAAAACAAACAAACAAAAGAAAAAAGAAAAATATAGAAGCAGTCACCACATATCCTTAGCTCTCTCATAAATAAAATGGAGGTAAACTTTAAGCTTTAAAAAAAGGTCCAATTTCTCTAAACTCAAAAATTAGCTAAAAAACAAAAGCAAAAACAAAAACAAATTAGCTAATATAACTAGTCCTGTAATAACTAAAGAATCACAACTACTGACATAACATTCCAAAAATGAACTGTTTAGGTCCTGAGAGTTTCACTGGAGAGTTCTGTTAGACGTCTAAACAATCAACACCTAAAATCCCAGCTGAGAAATACTGCATGCATGAACATGCTTGGATGCCTCTCACCTCACCTAACCTGAAGGCTTTTGTCTTTAAAAGGTATTCTGTTCTTCTCCTGACCAACATGGTTTGCATCCTGAACCTAGCCATCTCCCTGATATATCAGCATTTGAATAAAGAAACTTTTGCTGGCTTGAACTTGGATTTTATAGTGAAGTATTCCCAAATTTTCGTACTCTAACAGATACACAGTGTCTTCCAAGAACCAGGACAGAGTTTATTAGTCAGGATCTCTAGCAAAATATACACAATATATACAAAATATACACAGTCTATCTGTCTGTCTGTCTGTCTCTATCTCCGTGTGTGTGTGTGTGTGTGTGTGTGTGTGTGTGTGTGTGTGTGTAGTGGATTTGTTTTGATTTTAGATTTATGGAAACAAGTTCTCTCTATGTAATCTTGATTGTCCTGGAACTTTATGTAGACTGGCCTTGAACTTAGACAGATCCCTCTGCCTCTGAATCCTAATATTACAGGTATGTGCCACAATGCTGGGCCAACTTCACCAATAATTTTCAGAGATTTCTTAGATTGACTGACACCACAGCAGGTTAGATACTCCTACAATTGTCATCCCGTGCTGAATGGCCAAAGAACACAGTATGTTGCTCTGGCCACAAATCCAGTACCTTCAGGACAACAGAGAGCAGTGACTCAGCCTCATTCAAAGGCTGAGGGCCAAGAGGCTCCCTCCAGAGCCCTTGGTGGGAATCTGCAGGAAAGGACAGGGACCTGGTGACTGAGGTCCTCAAGCCAAGGCAGCACCCACAGGGTCATTCGCTCAGGAGAAGTGGACTCCACGTGTGCTGGCTGCCTCCCTCCTCCTTCCTCAGCTTCATCAACACTTGGAGCCTACTGGACAGAGCCAGCCCCAGTCAGGTGGGGCTTCAGCCAACTCAGTTGCTGACTCAAGCAAGCACCAAGCACTCTAGAAACACCTTCCCTGGGGCATCTCTCAAGCCAATCCAACTGACAACCAAGAATAATCAGTACAGGAAGTAACACCACCACATCCTTTATGGGCCCAGTACAGCCTTCTCTCCCAAACCAGCTAAAACCAGTAAAACAAAGGGCAGAGAGAAAGTATCTATGATATTGCCATGGACTTAAGCACAGAGGCCCTCTGTAAAATCCTAGCAAACAGAGTTCAGCGATAGCTATCCATGACAAGGTTGGGCCAATTCAAGGTAGACAAGGCTTGTTTATAGTCCAAAACCCATCAACATACTCTGCCACACGAGGAACTTTCAAAAGCTCCTGACAGGATCCAGCACTCTTTGTGATCAAAGCTCTCAGCAACTTAACTGAATGCTATTGGATAGAGAGTGTCCATGACAAGCTCACGGCAGGTTTCTTCTCAGATTTGGAAGAAAGGACGAGTGGGAGAGATCAGTCTCCCTGCTCTGAACACTCAGCACTTAGCATGGGAAGTGTCTAGCTATTGGCTTTAAGGAGATGAGGCTCAGTGAGATCCACCAAGGGATCAAGAACTCAGCCACAGAGACATGCACACCACATGTTAGACAAAGATAGAGAATCAATTCAACAGAAGGAGTGCAGAAATATCAAATATCACTCTCTTCTATCAAACTCTATGAACTCCTGTTTAGAACAAGGGATTCAGGTATTTTTGTCTCCCTTACCTAGTAAGATTGCAATGCAAATATTTTAATCCCCCCACCCAATATAAAACCTTGATTTACATAAGGCCTCCTACTGCATCCCAAGAGTCCCATAGCAGTGACCTTGAAAGGATGAAGCTTGGTGTGAGTATCTACACTTTTTTGGACAATTAAATGACATTACAACATGACCCCAGCCAGTGCTGAAGTGGGTTTATTTTTCTCCAGTCAGCTTTTATATCATTCTAAGTCCATGCAAAGAATAAGGTCAGTTCTTAGATCAAAGACAATGCAGTCAAACTAAACAATAAGGTCTCATGGTCTCCGAGTTTATCAGGATGACCAAGATACCAGGAATACAATACACTCCTTGGCTGTATTCATCTTGAGCCTTGTATTAGCCCAATGTACTATTCTTATCTGAGCCTCCTCCCTTTTCTTCCTAGCCAATATTCCTGAAGCGGCATCAAGGACTCTCCACAGTGTGAGTATCCACATCTTAAGTCAGCCACCTATCTGCTGGGGCTTGACTATCTTTGAGATAAGCCAAGGGTGCAGATGTGTTCTGTTTCTCCTCATGCCCCTTTCCTTCTGTGTGACTCAGAAACATATTATTAAGAAGCCAGCCTCAGAGGCTGGAGAGATGGCTCAGCGGTTAAGAGCACTGACTGCTCTTTCAGAAGTCCTGAGTTCAAATCCCAGCAACCACATGTGACCCACAATCATCTATAATGGGATCTGATGCCCTCTTCTGGTGCATCTGAAGACAGTGACAGCATACATACATACATACATAAAATAAACAATCTTTAAAAAGGAGAAGGAAAAGGAGACTCAGGAGGAGGGTTTTCATGCTTAAAACTTGCTCACCCAGAATAGTCTCAGTCAGTACCAGCTCTCAAGGTTGTGCTGTGTCCCTGCCCCGTCATTTTGCTGGTGAAATTATAAGTAGCTGTGGTGAAGAAAACTTAGTGTGGCCTTTCTAACTTGGACCTGGCAGAATGGCTCCCGCAAAGGGTGGTAAGAAGGGTTGTTCTGCCATCAATGAGGTGGTGACCTGAGAACACACCATCCCCATTCACAAGGCATCCATGGCATGGGCTTCAAGAAGCATGCTCCTCAGGCACTCACAGAAATTCCGAAGTTTGCCGTGAAGGAAATGGGGACTCCAGATGAGCACATTGACACCAGGCTCAATAAAGCCTTCTGGGCAGAGGGAATAAGGAATGTTCCATATGGCATCCTAGTACATTTGTCCAGAAAATATAATGAGGATGAGGATTCACGAAACAAGCTCTACACTTATGTGCCTGTTACCACATTTAAAAATCTACAGAAAGTCAATGTGGAGAATTAACCTGCTGAATGTCAAATAAAGTTGCAGAACTGCCAAAAAAAAAAAAAAAAAAAAAAAAAAAGATGAAAAAAAAAAAAAAAGAAAGAAAGAAGAAAAAAAAAGAAAACATAGTGTGTCCTGGGTGCTGAATTTTCACCAGACCCTACAATAACCCTTTCTCTTCTTTCCTTCATTTCTTATTTACCAATTCATTTTAGACTAAATAATACAGTGAGGTCTGACCCCAGCCAATGGGGAAAAGGCCCAGTCACCACCTGAGTCAGACAGATCAAATGTACATAGTGTCTCTGTGTTTGTTCTTCAGAGTGCACCCTTTGGGTCAAAAGAATTGCTTGTCTTGTCCAGACAGTCATTTAGAATGGGGTTCTCTTACTTTGCAAAACCCTGAAATTATTTCTCATAGAAGGATTATTATTTAAAAATAAAACAAAAAATACTGTTGAAGCAACTAAACAGTGACTCACAACAAAACAGTAAACTTTAACCTAAGCCTCCCATCTTACACAAAACTTATCCACAGAGCATCATAAACTTAAATACAAAACTATAAACATCCAGGAAAACAAGGCAAGGCACTGGAGAGCTGTCTCCTTTGCTACAGCGCCTGCTGCAGGGCCACGGCGACCTGAGTTCAGAGCCCCAGTATCCCTGGAAAAGCTGTCAACCTGTGTTTCTGCAACTAAAAT
>JADRCD010237822.1:47000-88155 GCA_019843815.1 Montemys delectorum | reverse complement strand
TTCAATAGCCAGAAGCTAAGTGAGGGCCAGAAGCTAAGTGAGGTACACGCCTGAAACCTCAACACCGCTACTTAGTTTGCGACCAGCCTGGTCTGTGTGAATCCCTGCTTCAAAGGGGGTGGGGGCAGCCAGGCACAGTGTTTCATGCCTGTATTCCCAGTGCCCAGAAGGCAAAGACAGGAGGATTGGATTGCAGAGCGGTATAAACTAGCAATTGCCAGGCCATCCAGGGTTACATTAAGAGTCTTTGCCGGGGGGGGGGGGGGGGGTGAGAATAAAAAGAAAAAAAAAAGAAGGCTGGGAGGGAGGGAGGGAGGGAAGAAATGACTTGAGGCCAGTGCATATGGTTACACCAAGTCCACAGATTTAATCAATCAGAATGATTTTATCCTGAGATACAAAAGTAATCCACACAGTCCCACCATCTACACGGCCAAGTGAGTTTCTCATTGACTGCAATCAGGTATTAGCACGGGGGTCCATCCAGTGAGGAAGCCTACATTTAGGCCATACTTTGCTTCCCAGGGAGTCCAAACTACTTCATTATCAGTCACCTCATCGATTGCCCAAGCCCTCCCCTGAGATTTAGGATTATTATTTCTTCTTCATTTTGACATCCTGCCTGTAGAAGGGCAATAAATATTACATCTCAAGGTTTATGATGTGAGACCCAGAACCATTTGGTTGGTGGCCGTTTGCCTCTGAGAGGAGCCCAAGAGGGAAGCAAGGAGTTGGAGAAGTTTGGTGCAACAGACCGATCCCTCTGCGAGCCCTGTATCGATGCCAAATGACTGGCCTGGGAAGGATCTCACCCTCAGAGCAGCTTATCAGTCAGCTGCCCAGACCTCCTGTGACCCTGTGCCATATCCTAGTACCATATGAAGTGCTGGGCCCTCCCCCATATCCCCTTCCCACACACAACACACACAAGCACAATTTTTGTGTGGTCAAACTCAAGGCCTGGAATCTACCACAGAGCTACACTCTTAGCCTAGCTGAAGATGTGCCGTGGCCAATTGTCCCCATTTGACACTGACGGGCACGGGGCTGGGGGGGGGGGGGGGAGGGGGGGGGGGGAAGGGGGGGGGAGGAGAGGCTGGATGGAGGGAGCAACCCTGAAGATCCAGGAATACTACAAGCAAAAAAAGGGACACCTGTGCTGTCTTGATTTTATTTCATTTATTTCAAAATAGAGTCTATGGATCTCAGGCTGGCCTAAGAACTCAAGATTTTCCTATTTTAGCCTCCTAGTGATGGGATCAGAGGTGTATACCACCACACTGAGCCTCTTCATGAGCTTTTTTCCTATCACTACTGCAGGCAAAACCCCAAGACAGACCTCCCTCTTTGGAGAGAGAGAATTTAAGTTCCCTATAGACTAACACAACTCACTCAGCCAGGGTTAGGAGCTGGGGCCCAAAGAGCAAGTGACACCACAGTGTGTACACTGCCCTGCAGCTCTATCTGTTAAAAACACTAGGGGGGGGGTGTTGGTGGTGGGGGGGTTGCATGATTTTAATCCAAGCATATGAGAAGCAGATGCCCAGGATCCATGAGTTTTGGGCTAGCCTGGTCTACATAGTGAGTTCCAGGACATCCAGATTCTGTAAAAAAAAAAAAAAAAAAAAAAAAAAAAAAAAAAAAAAAAAAAAAAATGCAATGCTGGGGACCTGACCTAGCATATGGTGTCAGGGTGTCCCCAGTAGACATTCTTGGTGCATTTTTTACCTGGGAAGTAGAATCTGGAATTGTTCCATACACAGGGATCTCCAACCCTCATTTCCACGTGCTGAGACACTGGCTTCACAAAAGGACTTACCTAGAAGCAAGATTTCCCTTTTGGGCATAATTCCTTGGCTCTCCCTCTTATATTGCCTACTTCACAGATAAGTCCTTGTCTAAAAATCCTGAAGGACATCCACTCTCCAATCTCAGCCCAGAACTGTTATGAAGTCACCACACACAGTTGTAAAACCATAAAACTATCAGCCATAATTCTATTGCCAGACAATAACTACCAAGAGAGTGCAAAAATGTGCCCGAGTCCCCAGTTTACATAATGACAGGGATCTAAAGCCTAAAGTTTTGTGAAAGCTCATACAACCAACGTGGTTTTCCGGAAAGACAACTGGAAGTGACTTCTTCCAGTTCACCAGGAAGCATCCTCAAGTGGCTGAGCTGAGATCCAGTCTCTGTAACAGAGTAATGCATGTATAAAGGCCCGAATCTCACCAAGGCCAAGGGCTTTCTGGGAAAGATGGAGGAGTGAGGAATAGTAATTGGGTAGATAAAATTGTATAAGCCAAGGAGAGCAGGGAGGCGTGAAGGCTATCATGAGTGGGACTAGGGAGTTCTGTTCTGTTCTGTTCTTACAGCGCCAGCCAAGGTCCATGGCAACAAAGAAGCTAGCACAACTGCGTTCTTGGAACCGGCTTTGGAAGTTTGCCAGTTGGATGCTGGGCCATAAGTGTTGCTTCATTTCTCTGTTCGATACAAAATTTCAGGTTAGCAGTAGCAATATCAGAAGGGCCCTCTCCCATGTTGGTTCTCGGTCCTTCAGGGTGTTTTGCTACTCCTCTAGTTGAGACGGCAAAGAGGGTGGGTCACTTTGCATTCCCCAAGAGTGTTTGAGTTGAGCCCAAGGAGAAAATGAAATGTTGGGGGAAGTTGTTACAGGTCATAGTTCCGTTTGATTTCTTACAGGATCAGCTCTTCAGTTCAGAAAGCAAATAACATTTGTTTGTAATATCGTTCTTACAAAAGTTCTCCGGACTGTTCATTTTTAAGAGGAGGGGCTGGTGATAAGCTAAGTGGCTTCAGTTCACTGGAACTCAATCAGATCAAGTTTAACTTGGAAGTCAAGATGCTAAGTGGAAAACTGGACACTTCTCCCTTCCTAGAGTGGTGGGCGTGGCTTTGGAGTAGCTACCTTCAAAGTTGCATTCTGCATTGCAAAAGGTTTCCATAGCGCCTAGCACATTCTGTAATTCCTCTTAGGAGACTGCATTTCAAGGTCATATTAAAAGACACATATACAAATCTGGTTTTCAACTCAAACAGTGCCCCATGGTTCATCTGCTCCCATATTGTTTTACCTATGTTCATTTGTTAATTGTAAGCAACCAAACTCAGGTCAGGTGGTGGTGGTGCTCTATTTTAATCCCAGCACTTTGGAGGCAGAAGCCAGCAATCTCTGAGTTTGAGGCTAGCCTGATCTACAGAGCTAGCCCCCAGGGTAGCCAGGGCTATGCACAGAAACCCTACCTTAAACACACACAAACACACACACAACAAAACAAAACAAGAGTCAAACTCCGGGCTTCTTGCCTAGTTGGCAAGTGCTTGCCCTGCCATTGAGCTATATTCCAACTTCAAATTTCTGTTCTCTGTTACTCCCAGATTTGACCTCAAATGACAGTGT
Source organism: Montemys delectorum (assembly GCA_019843815.1). Classification (NCBI taxonomy): domain Eukaryota; kingdom Metazoa; phylum Chordata; class Mammalia; order Rodentia; family Muridae; genus Montemys; species Montemys delectorum. The sequence goes on along the minus strand of JADRCD010237822.1, from coordinate 84,734 downwards.
GTTTGTTTATAAACATCAAACCTAGCTTGAGACGATTCAAACTTAGAGTAGGTGAGAAGTCAGTGGGTAAAAGCACTGGTCACCAACCTGAGTTTGATGCCAGGGCCCCAACACCACGAATGTGGAAGAAGAAAGCCTAGACCAGCCACATGCACAATGGCACACCCATGCATATTCTCCAGCCCCCCTAAATACATAAGTAAGAAAGGTTCAAATCCTCCACAGTCAAGAATATATGAGGGAAAATATCTCACAGGCTTTGAAGTGACTTTTCTAGAACAATCACTAAAATGTAAACAGTAGGGTTGGAGAGATGGTTCAGAGGTTAGAGCACTGACTGCTCTTCCAGAGGTCCTGAGTTCAAATCCCAGCAACCACATGGTGGCTCCCAACCATCTGTGATGGAATCTGATGCTCTCTTCTGGTGTATCTGAGGGGGAGTGACAGTGTACTCACCTAAAACAAATAAATAAATCTTTAAAATAAAAAAAAAACTCAATACATCTTTTTTTTTTAATGTAAACAGTAAAAATGGTACCTAAGGAGCAAACTTTCCAAGGGTGTGATGAAATTTCAAGGTCTCATCCTTGTGTACCAAATCACCCACTGAAGAGGCTCTAAGAGACTGGGAAGGGCCGTGGGGGGCAGCATCAGGAGAGCGATGAACTTTTCACACCATAGATGGGCACATCGCATTCCTGTGCGGACCCCAGCTCAGTATTACCCTCACACCCCTGGTGCCAGGCCCACATTAGCTGCAGCGTCTAACCTACCGGAAAACTACCTTCCTCAAACTCTTTGTTCGAAGTACCAGTCTATGTGTGGGGACTTTCTGAGACCTCTGAGTGGTTTAGCTCCTGAGTCTTTTTGTTTGTTTGTTTGGTTGTTGTTTGTTTTTTTGTTTTTGAGACAGGGTTTCTTTGCATAACCCTGGCTGTCCTGGAACTCATACTATAGACCAGGCAGGCCTCAAATCTGAGATCCACCTGCTTTTATCTCCTGAGCCCTAGGATTAAAGGCCTGTGCCACCACAGTCTGGCTTTAGTTTCTGAGTCTTTAGGAGTCTCCCTTCATAACTTTGTAAGGCTTAAGCTTCTTCACAGGATGGGATGTTTCAGCTCTGAAGAACCTGCTAGACAATCACCTCCACTCCCTGCTCACTAAAAAATTGATGGTGATAGTGATGGTGATGATGATAATGATGATAATGGTGGTAGTGGTGATGATGTTGATGATGAAGAAATCAGTGTGCTAATGGTAACACACACTGTGAGGTCACGGGACAAACTTCAGAAGCTGGCTTATGCCATCTGTCTTGTAGAGGCAGTGTCTGGTGTTGTTTCTACCTCTGTGTAGTGCACACCAGAGTAACTGGCTCATTGAGCTTCCAGCCTGTTCTCTCTGTACTTCTCATGTCTAACCACAGGCTAGATCACAGAGGTGTGTTCCTCCATCTCAAGCTGTCCTCAGACTCACGGCAATCCTCCAGCCAAAACCTACAAGTGCTGAGTTCATAGGCATGAGACACCATACTTGGCTCCCAAGAGTTACCGTCTTGTCTAAAAGTAAGAAATGGACCATCGAGCCAGGTGGTGGTGGCGCACGCCTTTAATCCCAGCACTTGGGAGGCAGAGGCAGGCGGATTTCTGAGTTCAAGGCCAGCCTGGTCTATGGAGTGAGTTCCAGGACAGAGAAACCCTGTCTCAGAAAAACCAAAAAAAGAAAAAAGAAATGGACCATCGCTGCAGTCTATAAGCAGGGTCACCATGGGCTCCCCTGTCTCCATAGCACACTCTCACAGGAGTCATAAATGCTATGCTCATAAACCACACACATGGGTGTTCTGCTAAATTCTTGGTTTATCTTTAAGCTTAAACCGATACTAGTATTGATTTACCTGAAACTGGACCTGCTATCAGAGCAGAGTCCTGCTCTCTGGATAATCATTAAAACTCAGGCCCAGACAAGTTAGAGAGGAGGCTGGGAAAACAGGAGCAGGAAGAATTGGGAGCGGGCTTTATAAAGAATGGAGGGAGCGACCGAAAGCAAAGCTGCCCTTCATTCCAGAAGAGTCTGAAGGACCTTCTTCAAAAGGAGGTACACATAGAGGCTTCTGCAGGAAAAAAAAAAAAAAAACAAAAACAAAAAAACCAGTGCACTCTGGTCCTCCTGACAGGGGACGGGGTCTCAGGTTCCTGTGACATTGACTAGAAGAGGAGGAATATTGTTTTTTTTCCCCTAGCTTATTTAAACATGTTTTAATTAATTTTTTATTTATTGGGGAGAAAGGCATCCACATACCACTGTGCCTGTGTATTGGTTGGAGGCAACTTTGGGTTGTCAATTCCTTCTACTCTGTGGGTTCTGGGGGTGGGACTAAGGTTTGAGGCAAGCACCACTGAGAAAAATCATTAGTCTTATTTATTTGTGTGCCCATTTCTCTTTGTGTGCCCATGTGTGCACGGGTGTGTGAGTATGTTTGAATGTGTGTTCATGTGTGCATGTGTATGTGCATGTATGTGTGTGAGTATGTGTAGGTCAGAGGACAACTTTCTGTAGCTGGTTTTCCCCTTTCACTGTCGGTTCTGGGGGTGACACTGAGGTCATTAGGCTGTGTAGCCCTTTGACCTACTAAGCCATTTCACTAACCCAAGTCCACACATTTTTGACTAGAACATTATTCTCAGCTTTTTCCTGATTTCAAGTGCGATTCCTTTGCCTCCTTTAAATTCAAACTCTCTTACCGCCTGATTAACCAGGGGAGGCGCTGACCCTCTTGCCCATTTCCCGACTCCATGGAAGTCTTTGTCTTTTCATCTTCGAAGCCAAACAGCAGTAAACCAAGATAAGGAAGGGCTCCAAGTCTGGGTAAATCTGGAATTTTCTGATAAGCCTAAGGTGTGCACATGAGGAAGTTGGAATTCAAAGGGATCTGGTGACTGCTCAGTGTCTCTCTGGTCAGGAAGCATAGGCTCTTTCCTTTCTGAGAGGAGTACTTCCTGCTTCCTGTGTGCATTTCATCATTTACACACCAACACACACCTCATCCTTCATGTGACGGGGACTCACATGGCCTCAGACTTGCTATATAGCCAAGGATAACCTTTGACTTGCTGAGCCTCTTGGAAGACCACAGCATACCTGAGCTTCCTGCAAAAGCTCCTCAAATTCCAATCTCTTCTGGAACAGAGCTGCCCTCCAAGTGCCAGGATTGCAGATGAACCGCACGATGCCCTTGTAATGCACCATGCTGGGAATCAAAGCCGGAGTTCTGTGACTTTTGGGCAAGTGCTCTATCAACTGAGTCAGATCTCCAGCTTCGCCATGTGTGTCTCTCCTTTCCACTACAGGGCTTTACTGATCGGCCTGGCACTTGAGGCAATCCTCTTGCCTCATACCCAGCTGTTCACTGTCCAATGACTGGGTCAACATTCCTTGTGACACCATACAATAACACCCGTGCTCATGTGGTTGAAGCCACAAAATGAGTAGGTTTCAGTTTCATTTTTAAATTATTTAACTCTTTGAGAGTATAATTAAATAATTTCCCCCTTCCTATTCCTCTCTCTAAACCCTAACATGTACCTCTCCTAGATCTTGTTCAAATTCATGACCTCTGTTTTTATTAACTGTAGTTACATACATGACCTCTGCCTTATTGCCTTTACATACATGATTGTTTATGAATATGCATATATTCCTAAATATGTAAGTATAAACTGCTCAATCTGCATATTGTGATTTGCCTGTAGGTTTTCAGGGCTGACCATTTGGTACTAGGTAACCAACTGGCATAAACCTGGGAAGGTCAGCAGCTGTGCCCATAAAGTCTTGCCGACATAACTGCCAGACATGAGCTGAGCAAGAAAGGACAATAGCATCAGACATGCTAGCATGGAGTAAGGAAAGCCCAGGAGGTCTCAACCCTGTGCAAAGAACTGCAGGCAACTGAGAATGGGAAAGCAGGAGAAATCATCTTCCCCAGATCATTGTTTCTGTTTTGTTCAATAAACTATTCATTCTTTTTTTATTTTGTTTTGTTTTGTTTTGTTTTGTTGTATTTTTCAAGACAGAGTTTCTCTGTGTAGCCCCGGCTGTCCTGGAACTCACTCTGTAGACCAGGCTGGCCTTGAACTCAGAAATCCGCCTGCCTCTGCCTCCCAAGTGCTGGGATTAAAGGCATGCGCCACCACCTCCCGGCTAAACTATTCATTCTTAAGTGAGATCGGTGTTCGCATGGTTTGTGTGGCAATTCCTGAACCCCAGCAATCACAGGCTATGAAGTGAGTTTCATTCAAAACTGGGCGTGGTGGTGCATGCCTATAACTTCAGCACTCTGGAGTTTGAGGCATGCTGGCCGTGGAGGTAAGTATCTTCAATCTCAGCATTCACTTAAGAGGCAGAGGAAGGTAGATGTCTTGCCTGACAACCACAAGGCCTAGGGTTTGATTCCCAGACTTACAGAAACAGTAGCTGTGGTGGCCACCTTTAATCCCAGCACTTAGGAGGCAAAGGCAAATGGATCTCTGAGTTCTACATCACCTGATCTACAGAGAGTTCCAGGACAGCCAGAGCTACACAGAGAAACCCTGTATTGGGGGTAGGGGGAAGGACAGTTGAAGAACTTGCCTTCCGAGCCAAGAAGCCAGCCCTTTGCCTGACTCTCTACTTGTGGCTTAGTTCGAAGCTATTGCTTTAAGATCGTTTTCAGACTTAAGAAATAGAACTAAGCATAGCACCTAACATGGAACTGCCATGGGCGTTCGCCAAGCTCTGAAGGCAGTGTGCTAAGTGTGGTGCCTGGCACCTCGTAGCTGCTTAACAAAATTGTCAGCTGCTGTGCCATTCCTTTAGCTGCCCTTAATACAGCACACCTGATATCTGCCCAGCGTTTGAGCTTGCGTTGCTTTATGCAAGATTAGCTCTATTCGTTATGAGAATAATGTCTGATAAACAGTATCCCTGTATGATGATGGAAAAAATATCTGTGCTGGAAGGGTTGAGGGACTTGCCCAGAGGAATAGAAAACTCTTTGGAAAACGTCAAGGTATCAAAGGGTCTCTGAGTACACCCACTGCAATGATCTCATCCAAGGCACAGAGTATGAGATGAGTCTCTGCTTCCCCCCATCCTTTCTCCTGAGGCTGAGGTCTCTGGGTCCTTAAGCCACAGACCAAAGCCTAGACACAGGACCCAAGGCATTGGCAGGTCCCACATCCAGCTCTATTAGAATTTGAAAACCACTCTCTTTGATTGTTTTGTTCATTTTATTATATAGTAGAATTTCTTTGTTGTTGTTGCTTTTGTTTTGTTTTGGAGACAGGTTTTGTCTGTGCAGCCCCGGATGTCCTGGAACTTGTTCTATAGACCAGGCTGGCCTCGAACTCAGAGATCACCTGCCTCTGCCTCCCGAGTGCTGGGCCTAAAAGAGTGTGCTACCATCCCTTAGGTTTCATATAATAGAAAAAAGGTTAAGACAGGGTCTCATTGTGTAGTCCTGGCTGTTCTGGAATTTGCTATGTAGTACAGGCTGGGCTTAAAACTCACGGAGATCTACCTACTTCTGTCTCTTGAGTCCTGGAATTTAAAGGCTTGTGCTGCTGTGCCTGGTATTTGTTTGTTTGTTTGTTTGTTTGTTTGTTTTGATGCAGATCACTTACTTCATGCTGCAGGCAATAAGGATTTATTTTTAGATCTGTCCTAACCCTAGGGACTGTCATTACATATGCACCCATATTGACTATAATGTTGTATAGCATAGAACACCTCACCTGACTTTCTCCTGGTCAAGAACCAGGACCCTGTCTTTGGTGTCCCAGGGTGATAAGAGATTCGTGGAGGCCATAGTAGCCCCAGAGCATTACAATCTCCCCTTCATGATCAAAGCTCAGCACCTCCCATAGGAAGAGCAGAGGGGCTGGGCCCCAACTACCATTTACCCACTAAGCAACTGGTTTAATGGACAGAGCCATTCACATCTTTCATTCGCTGGCTGGAGGAAGATGCCTATTGACTGCACACAAGCATGCACACATCGGTGAGGTGCACACTGTGCCAATAGTGACAAACTAAGAGCACAAAGTAAATATCCCACTGTGGGGATCATGGCTTCCACAGGAAGATGCCACAGGCACGTTAGGATGGCTGCTGACTAAACATGGTTAGGGGCTGGTTAGTATTTTCAGGACAGAGACAAACTGTTGGTTATATTAGGGAAAGAACCTTGACACTAAGAGCTTTACAAGAGGGCTGGAGAGGTGGCTCAGTGGTTAAGAGCACTGACTGCTCTTCCAGAGGTCCTGAGTTCAAATCCCAGCAACCACATGGTGGCTCACAACCATCCATAATGAGATCTGACACCCTCTTCTAGAGTGTCTGAAGATAGCTACAGTGTACTTACATATAATGAATGAATGAGTGAATGAATGAATGAATAATAAATAAATCTTAAAAAAAGAGCTTTACAAGAATTCTGTTGTCTTATTGTGATGATTGATTGATTGATTGATTGATTGGAGACAGGATACTCCTGTGCAGACCAAGTTGACCTCAAATTGTCAAGGCTCTGGCCTCAGCCCTAGGTGCACAATCATACCTAGCTTTTGGACCAGTTTTTACAGTTGAGAGATGGGAGAGGTGAAAAGCCCTTCCCTCTGCCGGTAACTCCTAGCAGTGACCTTGGCCATTGTGTGACTCTCTCGGCCTGAGACCCTTTCTGGAGTAAGGTGAACAGCATGTAAATGGCTTTATGTTCCAGCTTCTTCTCAGGTGTTTCTGGTAGAGAGAGCAGAAATGTGATTTTTTTAAAAAAAAGCAAAACCCACAGTTGCCTTTTCGCTTAAAAGTCAAAAATACCTGGGTGGAGAGAGGGCTCTTGTATCGAGCAAGTATGTGGTACACAGACATACACGCAGATAAAACACTTATACCAACATTTTTTTTAAAAGATTTATTTATTTATTTTATGTGTATGAGTACACTGTAGCTGTACAGATGGCCGTGAGCCGTCTTGTGGCTGCTGGGAATTGAGCTCCAGCCCTGCTTGCTCCGCCCCTGCTTGCTCCTCCCACATTCACTCGCCCCCTCCTCCGGAGTCCGATCTCATTATAGGTGGTTGTGAGCCACCATGTGGTTGCTGGGATCCGAACTCAGGACTTTTGGAAGTGCTCTTACCCGCTGAGCCATCTTGCTAGCCCCCAACAACATTTTTTAAAAAATTAAAAACACCTACTTTGTTATTTTGTTATTGTTGTTATTACCTCACTTGGGGGGGGGATGTTTTTTGTTTGTTTGTTTGTTTGTTGAGACAGGGTTTCTCTGTGTAGCTGTGGATGTTCTAAAAATCACCCTATAGACCAGGCTGGACTGGAACTCACAGAGATCCAACTGCTTCTGCCTCCTTAGTGCTAGAAAAGGTATGTGCCACCCCCCGGCTAAAACACCAATTTTAAAAATGACTCAGTTAATCTGGTCATTGTGCAGCCTCAGCACATGGGGAGGCAGAGACAGGAGGGTCGGGAATTATGAATAGGTGTACCAGGTTATCCTAGGCTACATAGCAAATCCAGTGCTAGTCCCACAAAAAACAAAAACAAAGCAGATACAACCACAGGTGTGGAAATGTAGCTCAATGGTAGTGATTGCCTGTCATACATCATGGATTCCCTAGCCCCACCACAGCGCAACCATGAGAGCCAGGCATGGTACAAACCTGAAACCTTAGTCAAATCTTACACTTGGAATGTGGAAGTGGGACGATCAGAAGTCCACAGCCAGCCTTAGCTACACACCAAGTGTAGAGGGCCAGCCTGGACTACAGGAGACTCCATCTCTAACAATCGGCTGAGTCAGTAAAGTCCTTGACACCTAAGCACAAGGAGATGAATTCAAGCCCAGCACCCACATAGAAAGCTAGGTGGGAAAACTAGTGCTTTGTCTCCTTTCTCTATTTTTAAAATAATTTGTGTTATGCATGTAGGTGTTTTGCCTGAATGAATGTTATCTGCACCACATGTAAGCAACGCCTACAGAGGCCAGAAGAGGGAGTTTTATCCCTGAGACTGGAGATACAGAAGGTCGCGAGCTGCCGCATGGGTGCTAGGGATCAAATCTGGGTCCTCTGGAAGAGCATCCAGTGTTCATAATTACAGAGCCTAGCATTGCTTCTTATAGACACTCAGCAAATGTTTACTGAGACTCAATAGAAAGGGAGCAACGTGTCAAGTGTGCCCAGCCACAGCAATGCGTCACACTTGCAGTCCCACTGCGATCTTTCTCTGCTTTCTGGCTATAGATACAGTGTGATCGGCTGCCCCTCGCTCCTGCTGTCATGATGGGCCATGCCCTCAAAACCAGGAGCCAAAAGAAACCCTTCTTTCCTTAAACTACTGGTGGTGGTTTGAATCAGATAACTCCACCCTCCCCACCCCCACCCGTAGTCTTAAACATTTAAATGATTTGTTCCCACTTAGTAGTGCTGATTGGGTAGGTTTAAGAGGTGTGGCCTTGCTGAAAGAATTATGTCACTGAGGGTGGGCTCTGAGGTTCAAAAGCCACACCTCCTCTTCTGTTCACCCTCTGTTTCCTGCTTGTGGTTCAAGATGTGTGTTCCCAGCTGCCATGTCTACCACCTGTTGTCGTCCTGCCCCCTCCACCGTAGATCCTAACCCTCTAACACTATAAGCCCAAGAAAAACATTTTTTTATAAGTTGCTTTAGTCTTGGCATTTTATCAAAGCAATAGAAAAATAACGGATTTACTGCTTTAGTTGGTATTTTGTTATAGCTACAAGAAAGGTAACTAACCTTTGTAAGGGAGGTTCTAATACTAACATCCTGTTCCCCAGTTGGTTCTTGATTTGTCAGTAAAGAAGGCTGGGGGCCAATTGCTGGGAAAAAGGTACATACACATGGGACTTCCAGGTCCCATGGAGACACAAGGAAGGAGAGAACGGCCTTTCTGTCATGCTTTGGAGGAAGAACACAGCAATCATGTGAGATCTTGGGAGAGAGCTTGGGCCAGTGGCCTACTCTACAGGCAGGTGGCCAAGGATATTTGGCAGGGGCTAGGTGGGACTAAGTTTATGGCAGGTGTAGAGACAGGGATAATAAATTGATAAGGGCAAATAACTTTTCTAGGCCGGAGATATCTGCGCCCAACAATTGTGCCAAGAAGGCAAGTTGTAAAGTAACAACCTGTGTGTGTGTCTTTTATCCTCAGATTCCATCAAGGGTCATGGGAGTGGGCTGGTAGGGAGGTCACCTCCTGAGCTAAAGTCATGTAAAGCAAAAAGGAAGCCAGGAGGGGCTGGTAGAGCAGCCTGTCCCTGGCAAAGGCAGAAGCTGTTTAAAACTACACAACGAACCTGATATACACACATGGCCCAAAGCCACTGCACAGCATAAGGGTTAGTGCATACGGCCTGCTAATAGCATGAAGGCTGCACAGAAGTACAGGATCTTAGGGCTAAGATACTTAAGGGTTCTTTTGACAACCTCTCCTATATGGGAGGCTGAGATTTAGGAAACTGCAAGCTCTTGCCTAAGGTCACATCATAAGCAACTGTTTGACCACTTTAAACCCCAGGCACGACATACTTCCTATGAGTTCGCAAAGGGCTCTTCACACTCTATTGGGAAAGGTAAGAACTGGAGTGTTGGGGCTGGAAGTACTTGGCCCCTGGCTCAGCCTCTTTCCTGGGGCTGAGGCCCCATAGCTCTTCAACTTGGAAGATAATTTTATGTAATGTTTTGAGTGCACCTGTGTTCTGTGTCCATGTTCTGTCCCATAAGGAGAGATGTGGAATTTTTCATTTTTATTTATCACATTTGCACTCAGAATGCTATAGATTTTGAGCATTGTCCATTTTGATTTTCACATTCAAGGTGCTCAACTTGAATGTAAATGAGGGCCTCTGGAATGGTCAGAAAGATCATTTATAAACCCAAATCTTCATTTGCAACCTCTTTTTTTTTTAAAAAAAAAAAAACTAATTGGCATTGTATACTATCAGAGCAGGTTGGCGTCTGGAGGCATGGTGCATGTAGAATATTCTGGTAAGTAACTCAATATCGATGCCTTTGCTCAAAACAGCTGGCACCTCAGTGCAGGAATGCTGACAGGAAGTGGATTCTCCTGCTTTGAGGCTGTGTCCCACTAACATGTAGCATCCTGCACTACGTCCCTCACCAGCCTCTGCAGAGCAACTTAACAGGCGAGTCTCTGGCCTCTCCGAGAAGATCTGTGAACACTCACCTCTCTGCTGGCTAGGAAATCCAGGGCCATCCTTGGTGAATCTAAGTGACAAAGAGCCAGGGTCTGCCTTGGTGGGTTGGGATCTGCTTTCTAGGTGATGTTTCCAGACGCTTCAGTGGTGAGCCTCAGACATGAGCAGGCCCTGAGCTCAGTGTGTCCGGGTTTGGATTCAGTGTCTTAAGTCTTCCCGTAAGTAAGTCAACATCTTCATTCCTCCAGCCGCTTTGCTGCCTATAAACGGAGATCCTGGGCTGGGAAGGATGCTTGGAGGCAGCCCTTGCTGAATAAAACTATAGAACAAGGATCCGTGCTAGAAAAAATGATGAAATCAATAGCGCTAACGGGGAGGCAGCAAATACGGGAGAGTGTGTGAGCCTCCTACTCTGAGTGGCATCCTGCATCATGCCACCCACATTAAAAAAAAATGACTATCTTTTTTATGAAAATAGCAATATATTATAAAATAATTGAAAGGCCTGATATGCTCACATCTGTAATCACAGCACTGGATAGGTTCCTATAAGAGGATCATGTTTTAGGTAACACAGGGAGACTCTGTCTCAAAAAAAGAACACATCCGTGCTGGGGTATGAGTTTGTGGCAGAGGGCATGCTTAGCATGTATGAGGGATCCCTAGTTCCCGCAAACAAAGAAGGCTGTGCATAGCAGCAAACAGTATGCAGCAAACACTACCATCAAATATGATGTGCTGGCCATGATTTGTTTGTTTGTTTGTTTGTTTGTTTAATTTTGAATCAAGGTCTCACTTTGTAGCCTTGGCTAGCCTGGAATTCACTTGGCAAACCAGGCTACCTTATAATTCACCAACATCTGCCTGCCTCCGCCTCCTGAATGCGGCAATTAAAAGCACGACCCACTATACCTGCCTCTAAGAGCTGGAGAGGTGGCTCAGTGGTTAAGAGCACTGACTGATCTTCCAGAGGTCCTGAGTTCAATTCCCAGCAACCACATGGTGGCTCACAAACCATCTGCAATGGGGTCTGATGCCCTCTTCTGGTGTCTCTGAAGAGAACAATGGTGAATATATAAAAAAAATTTAAAAAGAAACATTATGAGCCGGGCAGTGGTGCACGCCTTTAATTCCAGCACTTGGGAGGCAGAGGCAGGTGAATTTCTGAGTTCGAGGCCAGCCTGGTCTACAGAGTGAGTTCCAGGGCAGCCAGGGCTACACAGAGAAACCCTGTCTCGAAAACAAACAAACAAACAAAAAATTAAACTATTACGTTGTTATTAACTAAATAGTTTTAGTATATTAACAAACAAACAAAACTTGCAAAGACCCGAATCAGAGCAATATTGCTGCAGACCCAAAGCTGGGCCTGTATTTAGTGGCTCTTTCCTCTGTTTGCCTCACCCACACATCTTTTCTGGTCTAGAAGGCAAGAAAGGAGTTGGTTGGGGCACAACCCATCCCCTCCCAGAAACCAGCCTGGCCTTTGCAACTGCAGGTGCTTCTGGGGTCAGTGCCCCGGCAAGCTCGGAGGAGGACAGGGTTTCTTTCCCACACCCTAAACTAGAAAACAGAAGGAGTCCCTCCTCGACTTACTTGTCAGACAGGCAGGAGACAAATGCTTGTGAGGAACTAAGGAACAAACGCCTGGCCCTTTAATGACAGGGGCTCTAGCAGCCAGAAACGAATTCCTTATCTGGCGCGCTTGGAGAGCATTTTCTACTGCACCAACAACAACCTCGTCCAGGAAGCAGAAGAGGACCCTTGGGCTCCTTGGTGTAGAGGAAAGGGGTTGGCTATCTGGACACACCGGCTGAAAACTTTTCAAATGGCTCACCCTCGAGTACTTCCGGGAAGCCTCTGTCTCGAGGATTCCATCTCGGAAAGCCTCAGTCAGTGGCTGTATTTGTCTCTGGAGGACAAGTACACGGGCATCTTACTCTAACTTGTACCTGGACCAGTTAGGAAAGTGGGGTGGATTTGGGAGCAGAAAGTGTCCTTCAAGAGCCACAGACCCCACCCCCTACGTCTGCCTCACAGCAGTCCCAGGAGCCTTGCAACCCTCTCTCATCACAGTGGGCCAGGATGCAGCTCACAGCGAGACCTTTTGCCCAGCACCTGCAGCAACACTACCCTCCCTCCTAAGGGAAAACCAGAAAGACCTTTCCTTCTTTAAAGGGCCCCAACCCTTGTGCCAGCCAGTATCAGCTAGTGCCAGCCAAAACCAGAATTCCCAGTCTCTCAGGTTTACGGCCCCCGCATTCTGTTACTATTTCCTTTCTACCCACAAGGCTAACCACAGCTCTAGGAGAGCTGCCTACATTACCCTAGGGGATGCCTGGATCTCAACATACTCCTGTTTTAGGTAGTAAAGCTTTTTTTTTTTTTTTTTTTGAGACAGGGTCTCATAATGGGAAACTGCTTTTCAAGCATTGTCTCTTGCACAGCTCAGGAGCTTTGGGGTGTGGACTTGTTTATTTTCCTAAGTCTTACAAACCAGGAAATAGGCTCTCACAGAGCTTAAGCAATTGGCCATACATCATAAAGTGATTAGAAAAAGAGATTGTATCTCAACCCAAGTCTATGTCCCCCAAACTCTTTTGTGCTGCCAGACCAGATGTAATCTTTGGAAGAAGAATGGAGAGGGTCAGGGATGACAGGGAAGTGCCTGAGCTCAGCCCCAGGACATCAGCCACCCTTGACATCACCCACCTCCTCCTTGATGGCTAAACATAGGGGTGGCACTGACCAAGAACCAAGGCTCCTAATAGATTTGCATTTCAGAAACACAAGGAATATTTTGTTATGGTTTTGGGTTTTGCAAAACAAGGTTTCTCTGTGTAGCTCTGGCTGTTCTGGAACTTTCTCTGTACCCCAGGCCGGCCTCTGCCTCCTGAGTGCTGGGATTAAAGTATGTGCCACAACCATCAGGCTTCAGTGTGTGTGTGTGTGTTTAGGGCTGGACAGGCAGCTGGTTAAATGCACCACTAGCTGATCTTGAAAAGAATTTGGGTACCATTTGAGGTATTCACGTGGTAGCTTACAAGCGTATGTAACTCCAGTTAGAGGGGGTGCACTGCCCTCTCCTGGCCTTCATAGGTACTGCATGCTTGTGGTGCACATATATGCCACAAAACACTCATACACATAAAAATAAATATTTTTTTTTCTAGAAAAGAGAGCTTTCTAAAAGCAAATGACTTCAACTCTTTGATCTCTCAAGGAGTAAACCAAGTAAATGTAAAGCCCTGTAACTGCCATATTCTGTCTAGACAATTGCTCCACCACTAAGCAGCACCTTGTAGCCAATTTCAAATTGCACTGAAAGCCAAGAAGACTTGAACTTCTGCTTCTCTCATCCTCTCCATGACACTTTGAGGTGGGCATGATTTTATCTCCCTCTACCCAGGAAGCCAAGAGCTGTTGTCCACACAAAGCTAAAATCCAAACAGATACTCAATAGAGCCAGACCCTGTCTCAGAAACAAAACCAAAGACAACAAAACCTCCTCCTAAGCCACAGGAGCAGGAGCTGCAGGAAGACCTGCTGGCTTTGGGGTGGGGCTTAACACCACCTGCCTTTGCATCTTCTCTTCACTTCGTTTTTTTAGCAACCGCTATCGGTCACATTTGATAACACATTTTTGTACACACGTCCGTCCCGAATGGAATTCTTTTTCATGAATAGTATGCAATGCATTTATCCCCTCTACTAGTTTGAGGCATTCCTTGTTTGTGGTGGGGTTGATCCATGCAGGGTGTGTCTGCTCTGCCAGATAATGTCAACACAGGACTCCGGGTACTTGTTGTTCTAGTTAGCCCTCCTTACAAGGGTCTCAGACTGAGTCCCTGTGGAAAGTTGGTTTTATCAGAATCATTCATTACTTTCTGCCATGTGAGAAGAAGGAAAATCATATCCCCTTTCAGCTTTGTCTCTAGTGATAAGTGAAGCTGGGAGCTCTTCCATGAGATTCGATTCTGAAGTTCTTCTCTGAGTGATCCTTCTCTTTGGGAACTCGGCCTTTGGGATATTAAAATTTTCTTTTGTCTTTGTTTAATGTCTATCAACTGTGTTTATGCCATATTCCAACATGGGCATATAGCATGTGAAATGATCAAATCCAGCCTCTCCCACTCCATCCCAGCCTCTGATCACCGCCATCCTATTTGGGTTGAGAACAAGGGGCACTTCTCTGTCTGGGTCTGGTTTATTTCATGTAGCACACATCCTTCAGCTCTAGACATTTTTTTCTCAAGTATTTTCTTCTTTATGCCCAAGTAAAACTTCCTATGTTTTACATTTTCTTTACCCACTCATTCCTTGTGCATGTGTGTTTGTGTTGCATATGCATGAGCACGTGTGGAGGCCAGAGGTCAACATGGGATGCTGTCCTCTCTCCCTCCACCTTATTTTTTGAGACAGGGTGGCTCTCTAGTCTGGAGATCACTGATTGGCTAACCCAGTTGGCCAGCAAGTCCCTAGGATTCTCCCATCTCTGCCTCCCTCAGACTATGATTACAAGCATGTGCCACAGCACCTGGCTCCCTGAACTCAAATACTACTCACTGAGCCATCTCCAGAGAGTCTCTTTTATTTATTTATTTATTTATTTATTTAGGGACAAAACCAGACTATGTAGCCCTGGCTGTCCCCAGACTCGTTATATAGACCAGGCTGGCCTCTTTCTATCAGAGACCCATATGCCTCTTGAGTGCTAGGATTAAAGACCTGAACCATCATGCCTGGCCTGTTCATCTCTTAATGAGCATCTTTGTCTATTCCGTATCTTAAATCTTGTGAATAATGACGAAATAAACAAACATAGGCACATGTCTATCTTACATGTTGATTTCAGTACTTGTGAGTATGTATCCAGAAGCTAGATGTCTGGGTCACATGCTACAGCTAGTTCAATATTTCCAGGACCACCCATGCTGCCCTCCATGCATTCCCACCAGAATGAATAAAGCTTTCTTTTTCTCCCATTGTTTTATTTGCTTATTTATTTCATATAGGTGAGTATACTACACTGTCACTGTCTTCAGACTCACCAGAAGAGGGCAACAGATCCCATTACAGATGGTTGTGAGCCACCATGTGGTTGCTGGGAATTGAACTCAGGATCTCTGGAAGAGCAATCAGTGCTCTTAATCACTGAGCCATCTCTTTAACCCCCACCTCCTTCTCCCATTCTCGTCAGTATTTTTTTTCCTAACAGCTATTCTGTATTGAGCCAGATACCACATTATAGTTTTCATTTGTATTTTCCTGATACTAGCCACCTGTATCTTTTTATCCATATACAATATCGAAGAAACAGGCATATTGGCAATTTTTAAGAATGGGAGGGGGATTGCTGGAGATTAAACCCACAGCCTTATGCTTGCTAAATAAGCACCCCATACTCAGCAGTTAATTAAAATTAATTAATTATAGAGTCTCAATATGTAGCCCGGGCTGCCATCACACATACAATCCCCCTACTTCAGCCTCCTGAGTGCTGGGGTGACATGTCTTTATATTCCTTTGCCTGACCTCAATAAATGATTTATTTAAGCTCTGGAATGACTGGAATTTTGTCTTCACACTTCCCTTTCTAAATTAAGGCTGTTTGGTCAGTCATTACCCTGCTTAGAAATGGAATTAGTGATGGACCATGAACACACCTGTTGGCTGTTTCCTGTGCAGGTCATGGTGTTATACGTGCAAAAGAATGGAAACTTACCATTGGAAACAGGATCAGGACAATCAGTCTCTGACCTGGAGAGCCCTGGTCAATTAGCACCTTAGGCAGTTAGGCAGTACTAGTGCCTAAGCAGGAGAGACTCAGCTCTGCCGCCAGGTAGTGAGAATGTGGATGGAGCCCCTCCCACTCCCGGGATTCCGAGGAGGGGCGGGGCATGGGCGGGGCCAGGAAGGAGGCTGGATCTCAGACTGCTGAGTTCATCCGTCCAGCTCTATTCGTACTGCCATATTGTAGGAGGGCTACTCGCGCTTGGAACTTTGTACTACTTTCCTTGTACAGGATGGTGCAGGGTAGAGAAATTGTCAGATATTTGTTTGCTGTACTGTGAACGGAACCCAGTGCTTCAAATTGGCTTATATGCCCAGTAAAAGCAACTGTTTGAGGAGTATTTGTTTTTGAGACAAACTGGATTTTGGACCAGCCTGGAATTTGTCATGTAGCAAAGGATGACCTTGAACTTCTGACCTTCCTTTCCCCTCCCAAGTATCATCAAGCTTGATCTATGAGGAGTTTGTGATCCAACTGGCCTCCAGCATGCTAAGCTACTTCCTTAAACCCATAGATGGTTAACTAAGGAGAGAAGAGCCACTCCAAATGTGGGCATTTCATAGACTGGGGCCCTGGACTGAATAAAAAGGAGAAGGTGAAGGGCCAGCAGGATGGCTCGGCAGGTAAAGAGGCTTATTGTACAAACCTGACCACCTGAGTCCCATTGCTGAGGTCTTTGTAAAAAAGCTGGAATTGGTAGTGGGCATCTCTGTAAAACCAGCGCTCCTCAGGCATGATGGAAGGTAGAGACAGAAGGATCACCAGAAAGCTCAAGGACCAACTAGCCAAGAAACACACTGAGAAACGGCAAAAGGGCCTGCCTCAACAAGATTCAAAGAGATAACTGATTTCATAAAGCTGTCCTCTCTCTCTCTCTCTCTCTCACACACACACACACACACACACACACACACACACACACACACATCACAGGGGCGAGGGGAGAGAGAGACAGAGACAGAGAGACAGAGAGACCTTCCCTCCTCCAAAGCAACCAGCTCTCTCAGGCTCCTCCTCCACGCCTTTCCCACCAGGATGGATTGACTACTCAAACCATTCCACAAAATAAACCTGTTTGTTGAGGTTTGATCTTTGTTTGTTTGGTTCGAATTTTGTTTGTTTGTTTGTTTGTTTTGTTTTTTAAGACAGGGTTTCTCTGTGTAGCCCTGGCTGTCCTGGAACTCACTCTGTAGACCAGGCTGGCCTCGAACTCAGAAATCCACCTGCCTCTGCCTCCCAAGTGCTGGGATTAAAGGCGTGTGCCACCACTGCCCATGGTCTTTTGCTATGTATTGTAATGCCAGATTCTATACTGGAAGGTTTAGGCCTTTGAGTGACTTCTCCTGTTTACAACCTTTTGTTGTGCCAACCTTGTTCCTTGATTTAAAACTATTGCTTAGGGGCTGGAGAGATGGCTCAGAGGTTAAGAGCATTGACTGCTCTTCCAGAGGTCCTGAGTTCAATTCCCAGCAACCACATGGTGGCTCGCAACCATCTGCAATGGAGATTCTATGCCCTCTTCTGGTGTGTCTGAAGACAGCTACATTATACTCAGATACATAAAATAAATAAAGCCACCATGGGTTAGGTGAGTCATGAAAAACGTGGCCCAAGGGATGGCCAACTGAAGTTAAGAGCAGCTGAGATGGAACCTGGTAATAGCTCAGGGTTATCTATAGGAAAGTAGATTCTAATAGCATAGAGGGTAAATATCTTCCCACAAATATAAAGGTTGTGTGTCTTTTATCCGGGAACTGAATGATCAAGGTGAGGTAGAAACCTCAGATTGGGATAGAGGGGAAATGGACCATGAGCACAAGGACAAGGGGTACGTGAAGTATATGGAGTAGACCGCTGGGAAGGTGGTCAGGCCAACAGTAACAAGAGTAGATTAGGGGTTACTTCCAAGTTATTGTCAAAGCCAAATAAAATAACCATAGTCTGAGTCTCATTTATTTGCAAGCTAGCCGGGGTTAAGCTCAAATTGGTTCTACTATCTAAACCCACCCTTCCTTAATTGCTTTTTAAAAAATGTACACTCATGCCTTTATTGTGCGCATGTGCATGCGTACATACTTATACAGCTCTCAGGAGTCGACTCCCTCTTTCCAGCACGTGTGTTCAGGGAATCTGCATTGAGCTCAGGTCACTGGGCATGGAGGCGGGTGCCCTTACCCACTGGCCGCCCCTGGCTCTCCTTAAACTGGTTTGGTCAGGCGTTTTTTTTTTGTATGTTTGTTTTTTGTTTTTTTGTTTTTTGTTTTGTCACAGCAACAGGAAAAGTTGACTGCCACACAAAACAGTCTCCAAGAGATCTTCCAGTGGTCTCATCAGGGCATGCAGCCATGAAGGGGAGCAAAGCGGAAGAGATGAGAGAACGGCATTAAAGGCAGAGGGTAGGATTCCAAATAAATTCAACTGGGCTTCAAGACATAAAATAATAGTCGTTTAAATTAAAAATTCAATGAGCACATTACACGACACACAAATCAGAAAGCAGAATAAATAAACTAACAAGCGGCTTTAAGGAGATCATTCTGAATGCAGCTCACAGGGGCGGGAATTGCGGAATCTACAGTCAGTCTTTAATGGGAGTCCCACAGCGGGGACAGAGACGTCTAGCCAAGCCATTATGCAGAGAGAGTAGGAAAATATATTTTAGATATAAAAGTCTTTGAATTTTTATTGCTAACATCACCTTACTAAACAAAATTACCAAATGTGATTTTTTTTTTTCCTTTTAGCAAGAAAAACAAAACCAGAAGGAAGGGGTGAGAGAGAGAAAAAAAGCAAACGGTGAACTGAAAAATTATTGAAGGGCTGGTGAGGTGACTCAGTGGAAAAAGGAGCTTGCTGCCAAGTCTGAAGACCAGAGTTCAATTCCCAGGATCTACCTGGTGGAAGTTGTCTTCAGACTGCTCCATGAATATTCAAACACAAACATGTATATGCATACAAAATAAATAAATATAATTAGAAAATAAATGGGTAAAAAAGTAAACACTATTGACTTGGAAATTATAACAATAACAATAATGAAAACCAGCTGAGAACTCTTATTTTTTTTATTTATTTATTTATTTATTTATTTATTTATTTATTGGTTTTTCTTTTTTTGGGGGGGGAGTGCAGTGAGCTTTATTGATGGTATTCAAGAGAGTAGGGAGGGCTCCCTAGGCCCCTCCTGTTATTATGGGGGTCTGGGATGGAAATTGTGAGGGAGATGCTCAGTGTTGGGGTAGGGACTCCTCAGCAACTGAGGGCCTCTCTCTTGCTCTCAGTGTCCTTGCTGGGGTGGGTGGCCCAGGGTTTCTTACTCCTTGGAGGCCATGTAGGCCATGAGGTTCACCACTCTGTTGCTGTAGCCATATTCATTGTCATACCAGGAAATGAGCTTTATAAAGTTGTCATTGAGAGCAATGCCAGCCCCAGCGTCAAAGGTAGAAGAGTGGGAGTTGCTGTTGAAGTCGCAGGAGACAACCTGGTCCTCGGTTAGCCCAGGATGCCCTTCAGTGGGCCCTCAGCCGCCTACTTCACCACCTTCTTGATGTCATCATACTTCGCAGGTTTCTCCAGGCAGCATGTCAGATCCACAACTGATACGTTGGGGATAGGAACACGGAAGGCCATGCTAGTGAGCTTCCCATTCAGCTCTGGGATGACCTTGCCCACAGCCTTAGCAGCACCAGTGGATGCAGGGATGATGTTCTGGGGAGCCCCACGGCCATCGAGCCACAGCTTTCCAGAGGGGCCATCCACAGTCTTCTGAGTGGCAATGATGGCATGGACCATGGTCATGAGCCCTTCCACGATGTCAAAGTTGTCATGGATGACTTTGGCCAGGGGAGCTAAGCAGTTGGTGGTGCAGAATGCATTACTGACAATCTCGAGTGAATTGTCATATTTCTCATGGTTCACACCCACCACAAACATGGGGGCATCGGCAGAAGGGGCGGAGATGATGACCCTTTTGGACTCACCCTTCAAGTGGGCCCCGGCTTGCTCTATGGTGGTGAAGTCGCCAATAGACTCCACAACATACTCAGCACCGGCATCACCCCATTTGATGTTAGCAGGATCTCGCTCCTGGAAGATGGTGATGGGCTTCCCGTTGATGACAAGCTTCCCATTCTCAGCCTTGACTGTGCCATTGAATTTGCCATGGGTGGAGTCATACTGGAACAGGTAGACCATGTAGTTGAGGTCAATGAAGGGGTCGTTGATGACGACAATCTCCACCTTGCCAGATCCAGAGCAGAAGGCAGCCCTGGTAACCAGGCGCCCAATCCAGCCAAATCCGTTCACACCGACCTTCACCATTTTGTCTACGGGACGAAGCTAGCACTGCACAAAAAGACACGGCTGCCTCTGGAACAGGAAGGAGCAAAGAGCCTATTTATTGGTTTTTCAAGACAGGGTTTCTCTGTGTAGCCTTGGCTGTCCTGGAACTCACTCTGTAGGCCAGGCTGGCCTCAAACTCAGAAATCCGCCTGCCTCTGCCTTCCAAGTGCTGGGATTAAAGGCATGCACCACCACACCCGGCTGAACTCTTATTTTAAAGGTTAAAAGAAAAAAAAAATATGACCCAACAACAAAGACAGGATGTGAGGAGCACAAACATTCTACTTGTACAATGGCAGGAAATAATAGGGATAATGATTGCATCTAAGCCTTTATTTGTATGTGCCAATAATTAACCACCAAGCAAATAGACATTACATATTTAACTTCTAAGCCAAGACAGAAGGAGAGATAGAGAAGCAATCATAAACCATAGTAAATAAAGAAAAGCACCCATAAACCAAAAGGAATAACAATCCCAGGCATATAAACAGAAGCAGTACAAACAACCATATAGAATTCTCCTGGACTTTCCCCCAGAGAGAGCATGTGCCTGACATTCACAATATTTTGAATCTGAGTTTATCTAGATAAACATATTTTGGCTTATTTATAATTTGGGGTTCTCTAATGGGATAAATAAGTGAAACTAAATTCATAAAATTAATTTTTCTTTCTTTTCTTCTTTTAGACAAAAGTTTGTGTAGCGCAGGCTGCCCTTGAACTCATTGTATAGCCCAAGCTGGCTGTAATCTCCTGGTTTTTCTGCCTCTGCCTCCCAAGTGATGGAATTACAAGAGCATACCATCACGTCCAGCCATGAAATTGATTTTTATATATGAACATGAGTAGGTCGCAAAATTATAAGTGGAAAATTGAAATTGCAGAATGTTCTATACAGTACAGTGACCTTTACTTAAATTGTTTAAACAAACAATGTTTCATATCATCTATAAATAAAGCCTGGAATGAAGAGCGGAGCCAGGTGTGCTGGTGTGTGCCTGAGATCCCAGCCCTTAGGCGGTGGAGGCAGGAGAATCAGGAGATGAGGTCATCCTGGCCTGTGTGTGAGATTCACTGCCATCCTGGGCCACCAGAGACCATAACTGCAGTTAAAGCAGGAGCCAGGAGGCTGCACATGAAAAGGGAAGGCCCCATTGTAGTAATCCCCTGCACCCCACCCCCACCTCCCAGCAGGGAGGATTGAGGTGTGTTGCTTAGTCTTGAAGACTGTACTGGCTGGTTTTTCGTGTCAACTTGATACAAGCTGGAGTTATCACAGAGAGAGATAGGAGCCTCCCTTGAGGAAATGCCTCCAGGAGATCCAGCTGTGGGGCATTTTCTCAATTAGTGATCAAGGGGGGAGGGCCCCTTGTGGGTGGTGCCATCCCTGGGCTGGAAGTCTTGGGTTCTATAAGAGAGCAGGCTGAGCAAGCCAGGGAAAGCAAGCCAGTAAGCAGCACCCTCCATGGTCTCTGCATCAGCTCCTGCTTCCTGACCTGCTTGAGTTCCAGTCCTGACTTCCTTTGGTGATGAACAGCCATGTGGAAGTAAGCTAAATAAACCCTTTCCTCCCCAACTTGCTTTTTTTTTTTTTTTTTTTGGTTTTTCGAGACAGGGTTTCTCTGTATAGCCCTGGCTGTCCTGGAACTCACTCTGTAGACCAGGCTGGCCTCGAACTCAGAAATCCGCCTGCCTCTGCCTCCCAAGTGCCCGGCCCCAACTTGCTTCTTGATCATGGTGTTTGGTCATGAATAGAAACCCTAAGACCATACTAAGTCCTGTTCCTCTTCCACCACTGTTTCCCCAGCCCTTCAGCTGTGTCTTTGGTGTTTGATTACCTCCCTCCCTCCTTCTCTCCCTCCATCTCTCCTTCCCTCCCTCCATCCCTTCTTCCTTCCTTCCTTCTAATTTTGAATTTCTTTATAATTTTCCTTTTTTGTGTGTGTGTATGGGTATTTAACTTGCAGGTATGTCTGTGACCATGTACATGCCTGGTACCTCTAGAGGACAGAAGAGGGCAGCAAATCCTCTGGAACTGAAGTTACATGGTTGTGAGTCAACATTCAAGGGCTGGGAATGGAACCCGGGTCCCTGAAAGAGAAGCCAATGTTCTTAACCACTTAGGCATATCTCCAGCCCCAGTGTTTTAATTAAAAATGCCAACACACACACACACACACACACACACACACATGTATGTATGTATGTATGTATGTATGCACATATGTATGTATGTATGTATGCATGCATGCACAGGAGGCAGAGGCAGGAAGATCATTGCAAGTTTGAGACCATTCTGGTCTGTAAAATAATTCATCCAGGGCTACATACTGAGACCCTGTCTCAATAAGTAAATGAGTAAAGGAGTGAACATCTGTAGCACACAGAACAAAAAAAGTTAACAACATGCTTATTCAGGTTGGTGGTTTATTACACTTCCTGCACATTTTCTAAATGTTCAAATATTTCATAAATCTTTTGAGTAAAAATACATTTTGACTAAGAATACCACTCAGGTAGAATGCCTAACAATTAAATTAACTGAGTAGGCACTAAATTAAATTTAAAGTGGAGTTCCTGGTAGTTCTAGCCACCTGGCATATGCTCAGGAGTTGTGTGTGTGTGGCAAGAGGCTACATACCAGACTGTGAGATGTTTTCCACCACTAAGCAAAGTGCTGTGGACAGTCACGGAGCCTCAAGAGTGGGCCGATTCTCTCTGGAGCTTGAAGCAGAAACCAGAGACAAACTCTGTCTTCTAGCTTGCTCAGCTAGCTAGCTAGCTAGCTTGCTGGGTAGCATTCTTCCTTCCTTCTTTCCTTCTTTCCTTCCTTCCTTTCTTTCTTTCTTTCTTTCTTTCTTTCTTTTTTTCTTTCTTTTGTGGGAAGGATTGGTTGGTTATTTTGAGACATGGTTTTTCTGTGTAGCCCTGGCTGTCCTGGAACTCACTATGTAGACCAGACTGGCCTTGGATTCACAGAGATCTGCCTGCCTCTGCCCCCCCCCCCACCCCCGTGGTGGGATTAAAGGCCTGTGCCACTCCTGACTGACTGACTTTTTTTTTTTTTGAGACAGGGTATCACTATGCAGCTCTGGTCACTCTAGAACTTCCTGTGTAGACCAACTGGCCTCAAACTCACAGAGATCAACCTGGCTCTGCCTCCTGAGTGCTGAGATGAAAGTTGTGGGCCACGATGCCCAGCTACAGATAGCTTTCTTACTCAGCTACCTCAAGCCCACCTGCCTAGGGATGGCACCACCTACAGTGGACTGGTCCCTCCCATATCAATTAGCAATCAAAAAACACCTTATGTACAAGCCCATAGGCCAATATAATGGAGACAATTCTTTAAGTTGGGGGGCGGGGTCCTCTTCCCGGGTGTGTCAAGTTGACAACTAAGATTAGTCATCACACTTCATTTTCTGTTTCCGTCTTTTTGATTTTTGCTTGGTTGGTTTGAGGGATAATGTTGGAGCTCAAATCCAGGACTTAATGCTAACCTCCACCATTGATCTGTACCCTGTAAACCCTTACTTCTCGGCTTTTAATCAGCGGATGGGCACTCATGTCAGTACCATGTACATGCAGATTAGATGTGCAGTGAGCAAGGAGCATAGCTGTAAGAGCCTTAGGTCCAGTTAATTGAGATTTCTCCAAATCATTTCAAGTGGTAACGTAGAGCTTGTGTGGTGGTTTGAATGAGAATGGCCCTAGAGACTCATATATTTGACTACTTAGTCCTCAGTTGAGAGAACTATTTGGGAAAGATTAGGAATTGTGGCCTCAGTGGAGAAGATGTGTCACTGGCGGGGCTTCGAGGCTGCAGAAGCCCACACCAGGCCCAGTCTCACTCTGGCTCTTGGCCTGCAACTTGGGGTTCAGACGTGAATTCTCAGCTTCTGTTCCAGCACCGTGCCTGCTTACCACAACACTCCCCACCATGGTGATCATAGATTAACTCTGTGAAATTGTAAGCAACTCCCCTCCCCCCAATTAGATGCTTGCTGTAGTCATGGTGTCTCTTTACAGTAACTAGGACAGTAAGCTTGCTTCAACCACTGTACGTTACATTTCCCAACAATTCTAACTCTACATGATGCCTCCCAACATATAAATCTGGGGAAATCTACATGAAGGGAGACATTTCCTCGATTTTCTCATTTGCTAAAGTGCTGTGAAGAGTTATCTGAATAGCCAGTAATTCACTAGCAATTCCAGCAGCAACAGCAAAAACCCATTATGGAAGCTTCTAGAAGGTTAGAAAAGTAAGCATTGGCTTCATGAAGTGAGAGACTTGAGACTTCAGGCTCAGACCACAGAGTTACTGCAAGCCATTAAATTCTTTCCATTTGGACCTTAATTGACTTTCTCTCTGGTACAAATCTTCCTGAATCTCTTCTAACTGTCGAATCAAGGGCAAGCCATGAGATACACCAGAGCTAAAGTAAGCTTTATATAGTTCATCAGCACGTAGAAAACACTTTGGGCTACAGAAGGCTTTGGGGATGTAAACCCGGTTATTGACTCCGAAGTAGCTAGTTAATATCAATGCTATACTACAATCCCATGACTGGATAAGATACCCTTCATTCATTTATTCATTCATTCAAGTGGTTTTTATATTTTGGGTCCCCCCTAGGTAGGAGGCACTGTCCAGGAGATAAAGCAGTATGGACGGAGGCATGTTTCCCGTCATGCTGAGGATCACAGGGACTAGTTGCCCTCCTGGCCTAAGGTACATGGCAACTTCCAGGTGACTTCTACACTATCAGACATTCTAATAAAGGAGACAGAGGCAGGAGGATCACCACAAGTTTGAAGTCAGCCTGGATTAAAAGCAAGAGCTGGTCTCAAGCAACAACAACAGCAATAGCAGCACAGCTAGCAGAATGCTTCGTAGCTGGGTGGACTGTTGAGAGTGGATCCGGAGCCTCTGTAATAGGTGAACTTATCTTTTTCCAAAGTCCTCAAGTCACTACAAGTCCCACTGAGGAAAATATCACCCTGCCCTGCCAACCTTCCATCCATACCCAAATCCCTAATCTTTGCTTGATAGATACCATACTAGAGGCTTTCTAGGGAGACCCTGTAACTGACAGAGGGATCTAGCAAGGACAAACAAGGCCTCCTTGACTGGTGTCTCACAGAGGAAAGCTGCAGGAAGCGCCGTGCATGCCTCTAAGGGTGGGTACTTTGTTGAATGTCTCTTGGGCCCAGACGCCATTCATCCATCCAATAATAATGAGAATGGACAGCCTCACCCCATCACCACTGATGAAAACAAGGTGTGAGGATGAGGTCCCCCCAAACATGACAAACTAAAGAGCAGACCTCAGAGCCCCTAGGTGCTCTAATCTGCTGCTCTACCATACAGACAAGGAGACACTTAGGTCCTGCCCAGGGTCTCTGAATCAACACACCCTCACCTTTCTCACCTTTCAGCATGAAGTCAAGGGCAAGTCCAGGGAGGCAGCTAGGCTACTGGTAACTAAGGAATTAATAATTAAGGAACTGGGAACCAAAATGAGCATTGTTTCCTGTGTCTCTTTTTATTACATTCCAGTTTTGTTCTCTCGATAAGGTAATGGGAAAATGAAAAGATCTAGGAGGTGCTGGACCCTCTCAATGCCCAGGAAACAGAAGCATCTTCCATCATTGTGTTTGGAAGATAGATTAGGCATTAAATTATGGAGCTCATCTGTTCAGATATCAGGAATAATGTCGACTTTGATAGAGCATCACTCACTATAGAGATTGGTTTCAAAATTACCTGATCTGACTCAATGAATAATTTAACAATTGATTTTCTGACAAGAGACACTGAAGAATGAAAGGCACGACCTCCATCCTTTGGAGGATAAAATGATAATCTTAGGAGGAAACATTTTCTTCTTCTGGAGGCCTATACCTCACCTTGGTCCGGAAGGGTCTGTTTTGATGGAGAAACTTCACCATTTGTTCCCATTAGTTCCTGATGGATCCAATAGCTGTAGCTTAGAAATAAATGTTATTTGTTCTTTTTTTCTGATGGGCAGATGCACATCCAAGTCTTTTCCCAGGGTACCAAGGTCAAGGACGACACACACCTGGTCCAGAACTGGGATGCAGAAGTTGGCAGTGCATGGTCATCATCCTGGGTTAACTTAAGCTGTGAAAGTAAGGTAGCAGATGCAGCCTGAGAGACAGCTGGAGGACACCTACTTCAAGCAGGGGTGCTGTGGACACAACTCATCAAAGGGACATGTCTCAGCTCAGTGAGTACAAGATCCAGGAGGAAAGAGGCCACCTGGTACCTTTAGGGATCCAGGTTGTGGGGGCCAGCCTATCAGAAACCATAAAGGAGCAACCAGATTTCTGTATCTCAAGATGAGAACTGTGATGTCAAGAGCCACAGACCCTGACTCATTCAGGGATGTGCTGTATGACTGGTGAGGAGGATGTGGCCAGAGCCACGAGCATCAGCAAATGTGAGCAAACTAGAAGGATAAGAGCCCCAGTCTGCCAGGAAAGTCCGTGTGTCTGGTGGCAGCAGGGTTAACAATGCCTTTTTGCTTCAAATACATCAATGAATATCCCATGAGCAGGATAGAAATGAGACCTCTTCCTCCACAGACCATAGAAGTAGGCCATAAGCATGGCTCAGGGCTGCCTAATGACCCATAGAAGTCACTAAAGTCAAGGAAGTCCATTACACCATAAGTGTGTGAGAAACCCAGAGACGGTTCTAGAAGGATCCTAGACAGAATAAAAACTGAAATCAAGAGGTCTTCAAGAAGTTACAGGGAAATAAAGAGTTAGAATTGTGATTTAGGTTAAGTTCAGAGGTGAACATTCGATTGGCTGGTCAGCCCTACATAGGACCTAGTGAGGAAAGCTTGCCTGGCCTTCTGCTTTTTGCTTTGTTTTTAAAGACAGGGTTTTTCTGGCTATCCTGGAACTCACTCTATAGACTGGGCTAGCCTCTGATTCACAGAGATCCACCTGCTTCTGCCTCCCAAGTGCTGGGACTAAAGCACCTAAGATGGTGTTTTACCTGGCCTTCTGAAGTCTGAGAGACTAGATGCAGCAAGCTCTGTAGACCACACAAATGAACAGGGACCTTTTAGGCCTGGCCCAGCATAGATGCATCTCTGCCTTTCACGGCTATATCTTCTTTCTCCTCACATTCCTCTGTCAGCAACTGATGTACAGGCTACCATACGAACTCAAGAGTGTTCTCCACAGTGACCCATCGAAGAGCAGGCAAAGGCACTCCAGCAATTCTTCCTGGGTCATCTTCTTATCAACCCTGAGAGGCATTGTTACCCACTTTACAGGTGGGAAAAGAAAATGTGTCAACACCATACGACCCCTTCTCTGACAAGTAACAGCTCTAAGCCAGACAGGACAGAAAGAACAAAGAACTAAGGGATAAGAAGTTGGGCATCGTGGCATATGCTTACCATCTCACACTTAGGAAGGTGGGGCAGAAGAGTTCTGAGTTCAAGGCCAGTCTACATGGCAGGATTCAAAAAGAGAGGGGTGAAGAAGGAAGGAAGGGGACCCCAGGCCGGTGGAAGTATCTGGCTTGTAAACAATGGAGAAAGCAGTCATGGATGAATGACTGGCAAGAGAGCAAAGGACAGGTGACAGCTGAGCACCTGGATCCACCTAGAGACACGCAACTGTCAGAGCTGGTAGTGCCTTCCACATTCACTTTCAGACTCACTTCTTTGCTCGTAAACAACAGTTAGCCAAGGAGCCTTGTCTGTGTAGAGATTTAGGGTTCAAAAAGTGATAACTAGGCAAGTTCTGGCCCTGTCTTCTGTGGCACCATAAACTGTAAGATTTGTAAATCTTGTAATAACCATAAAATCGTAAAAAATAAAAAAAGGCCATTTTGTGGTTAAATATATTTTCTTGTATCCACAAGATGGGTGCAGTGGAGCCATTAAAGATGTGGCATTGAAGACTTACGACTAGCTGTGACAACGCTAGTCAAAGGAAGTGTATTTGTGGCCATTATCGATAACAGTCAACTTGGGGAACAGGATTCTAGATGTTTTTCGCCTTTTTTATACTTACACTTCCCAAATTTCCCTTCAGTGAGCACTCGTGGCTGGCGCTGTTCAGTTTTGATTTTGTGAGTGTGTCTGTGGGCACACGGGCCCCAGTGCTCCTGGGCAGCTCTGCTCAGGTCCTCGACATCCAGCTTGTTCAGGGCAGGGATTCTTGGTTGTTTTTCTACCCTGGACACTAGAATATCTGTCCCTTCAGTCTTGTGGGGCTTCTCCTGTCTCCCTGTAGAAACACCAGGGTCATAGAGGCTCACGCTCTGGCTATTACGTGAGGTCTGAAAGTTCAAACTCGGCAAAGGCCTTAAGCCATCTCTTCAGCGCTACTTCCGTTTTTGAGACAATGTCTCCTGAAGCCAGGTTGACCTTGAACTTGATTTGTAACTGAGGATGACCTTGATTTCCTGATCCTCTTGTCTCTACCTCCCAAGTTCTGGGTTTATAGGTATGTGCCATCTCCTCTAGCAAAATTCAATCTCTCCAACACTGTTACCATGGCAATAACATTTCCACAGGAGTTTGACATGTTTGGTTGTTTGGTTTTGGGTTTTTTTCCCCCAAGACAGGGTTTCTCTGTGTATCCCTGGCTGTTCTAGAACTCTCCAGCTAGACTAGATTGGCCTCTAAGTCAGAGATCTACCTGTCTCTGCCTCCTGAGTGCTGAGATTAAAGGCATGCGCCATCATGCTCAGAGAAATTTAGTTTTCTTTTTCTTTTTTTGTGTTTGTTTGGTTGGTTGGTTTTGAGACAGGGTTTCTCTGTGTAGCCCTGGCTGTCCTGGAACTCATTCTGTAGACCAGGCTGGCCGCAAACTCAGAAATCTGCCTGCCTCTGCCTCCCAAGTGCTGGGATTAAAGGCACGTGCCACTACCGCCCAGCTCTAGTTTTCAATACTGGAATTTTGCCTATGAACTCGACCTAAAGTCATTATGGCTTTTCAGGGCCTTTAGTGGCTGAGTCATTCTGTAAGATGGCCCTTCTACCTGAAATTTCTTCCTCTTCCTCTGCTTTTTACCTGGAAATGGCAACATATCAACACTCAGCCCTGCAAACATAAGAATCAGAGTTTATAAAAAGCCAGATGAAGTGGTATGTACCTGTAATTCCAGTACATAGGAGACAGGGACAGGAGGATCCCTGGGGCTAGGTGGCCAACTAGCCTACCCAAATCAATGAGCTTCAGGCTCAATGAGAGATACTGTTTCAACAAATAAGAGGAAATGCATGACATGGTGGTATATACCTTCAATCTCAGCACTCAGGAGACAACAAAGGCAGGTAGATTTCTGTGAGCTTGAAGCCAGTCAGTGCTACATGGTGAGACCTTCTCTCAAAAATCAATTAGGTGGAAAAGTGTTTGAGGAAGGCACCCACAATTAATCTCTGGACTCCTGTAAGCATGCAGCACCACACACACACACACACACACACACACACACACACACACACGAACATGTACTAAGCCTGGCTGGCCCTTCTTACTGGAAGCTATCCCATAGCAAGATACCACTTCATAAGAACATCTCATTTGATTTGTATAAAACCTATTGCCGGGTGGTGGTAGCACACGCTTTTAATCCCAGCACTTGGGATGCAGAGGCAGGTGGGCTTCTGAGTTTGAGGCCAGCCTGGTCTACAGAGTGAGTTCCAGGGTAGCCAGGGCTACACAGAGAAACCCTGTCTCAAAAAAAAAAAAAAAACTATCCCATTTATTTAGTGTACACTAGACAACTTGGGGAAGCTGGTTCTCTCCCTCCACATGTGGATACCAAGAATCAAATTCAGGTTATCAGGCTTGACAGCAGGCTCTACCTACTCAGCCGTCTCCATTTTTAACCCCATTTCTTACCACACCCATCAGCCCTACAGTACAGAAAAGGAAGTTTCTGCTTTATGATCCTCTTCTGGAGTGTGCCCTGGCTGGAGGGAAGGTAGTCCTGGGTTTACTTCACAGGTCCAACGAAGCATCCAACATAGTCAATGAGCGCATGTAGACTGGTACCCTGAAGCCAGATCATGACTGAAAATATGCAGTGGTTCACTCTAAAGCAGGGGTTCTCAGCCTTTCTAATGCTACGACCCTTTGATACAGTTCCTCAATCATGGTGACTTCCAACCATACAATTATTTTTATTGCTACTTCATAACTTTGCCACTGTTATAAATCATAGTGTAATTGTCTGCTATACAAGATAGCTGATATATGACACCCCCCCCCAAGGGATTGAGACCCACAGAACCAGTGCTCTAAAGTATAAGACAGACCAACTGATTCTGGTGAAACTGCAGAACTGGGAGTCAGATAAGCATACAGATAGGTCCCTCCCCTGAGGCTCCAGGATAAGACACATTTCCTATTGGATGGTACCTAAGAGGCCATCAGGTCAGAACCCAGGCATTCCTGACCCAGGCTCTGTCTCAGTTACATGTCTATAACTGTAAAGAGATGCCATAACCAAGGCAACTTAGAAAAGAAAGCATGAAATTTGGAGGCTCCTAGTTCCATGAAGTTAGATGGCCCATGACCATCATGGTGGGAAGCATATCAGCAGGCAAGGAAGGAGCAGTATCTAAGAGCTTACATCTGATCCACAAGTACGATGTAGACAGAACTAGCTAGAAAACTCATAGGGCTTCTGAAACCTCAATCCTACCCCCAGTGACAAACCTTATCTAAGAAGGCCACATCTCCCAATCCTTCCCAAACAATTCCACCCACTGAGGGCCAAGCATTCAAACACATGAACCTATAGGAACCATTATCACTAAAACTACCATAAGGACACACAGAGCTTTCATGAATGTCATAATATAATGCAGATTGCATCCAGAGCCTAGGAAAGGAATGTCTGTGACCATTGAGGACATTTAGCCTCATTCTCCCTAAGCAGCTTGCTCCTTCTGGATCCTTCTATCACATTAAACATTACCCACTAATTCAGAACTTTGTGCCACCCCCCACACCCCAACTACACTATAAAAGGCACAAAGAGGTGCCTTGGGAGATGTTTTCTTTATCTTCTGAGACTAGCAGAATAAGACAATAGCCCTTTAAGGATCTGCCACCAGCCAGAACTGTAAATTATACCCTCGGTGCCTCTTGGAAGCTCAACACAAAACACTCCACAGGGAGACAATAAACAAACACTATTTCTTTCTAGCACCTTCCCCCTCTAATAACACACGTTTCTTGGTTTTCCAGCCTCCATCACTGTTACTGTGAGAGGTGCAGCACCAGCTAAGACGTGGAGCACATGCTCAGAGGCAATTATGATGGAGGATACAGATGTAACTCAGAGGTAGAGCAATCACCTACCAAGCCCAAGGCCCTGCCTTCCACCTGCAGCACTCTCAGCCCCCAAATTTAGCAATGCAAGTACTGAGACTTGGTGCATGTCAAGTGTCCCATCAAATGCATGTAATAGACACAATGCGTTACAATGTAACACACACAATGCATTACAATGTAACACACAGTGTACTACAATGTAACATATATAGTATGTTACAAGGTACCACATAAAAATATTACAATGTAACACATACAATGTATTACAATGTAATACATTGACTCTAATACCCAAGAATGGAATGGGGTGAATACCTTACCTTATTGTTCATTATCAGTGAAGGAGGCTGAAGCACAGAGAAGTTGCCTAGGGCAAACAGCCTGTGAGATGCATAGTTGAGAAGCCTCAGTCTAAAGCTATCTCTTTTTTTTTTTTTTTTTTTTTTTTTTTTCGAGACAAGGTTTCTCTGTGTAGCCCTGGCTGTCCTGGAACTCACTCTGTAGACCAGGCTGGCCTCGAACTCAGAGATCTGCCTGCCTCTGCCTCCCAAGTGCTGGGATTAAAGACGTGCGCCACCACCGCCTGGCTGCTATCTTTTTTTTTTTTTTTTTTTACTATTGTGGTCTAGGGTCTCAGTGATTGGTAAAGTTATAAAGCAAGATATCTCTGCAGTTCCAAAGAATACAGAAATGACGGGATGGCTGAGCATCAGGAAGCTGGATGGCTTAACTCAGAAATGTAAGGAACCTTCTTTTGGGCAGGACAAGTGTCTTAGGGTTTTATTGTTGTGAAAAGACAACATGACCAAGGCAACTGTCATAAAGGAAAACATTTCATTGGAGCTGGCTTACAGTTTCAGAGATTTAGTCCATTATCTTCATGGCAGCATGCATACAGACAGATTGCTGGAGAAGGAACTGAGAGTTCTACATCTTGATCCACAGGCAGCAATAGGTGACTGTGTGCCGTACTGAGTGTAGTAGTTTGGGACCTCAAAGCCTGTCCCCACCGTGACACACTTCCTCCAACAAGGCCACACCTCCTCCTTCTGCCACTCTTTATGGGCCAATCATTCATACACATGAGTCTATGGGAGCCATGCCTATCCAAACCACTGCACGGATAAATTTGTTAGCGCTGTGATCTTGGCCAAGTGGCTTTCTCTTTGAGCCGCTGTTTCCTGGGTGACGGAAAGAGATATTGATGATGCCTGACATGGCCCTTGCCAAGGAGGACCAGGTAAGCAGCACAAGTAAATGGGGCAATTTATTCAAGGAGGCAACATTCAGAAGAGGAACAAAAAGGTTCAGAGATACCACTTCCCCAAGTGCGTCTTCAGGGTCCTGGCATGAAGGTTAGGTTTAAGTAAGCAAGAGATGTCCTAACCAAAGTGTGGCGCTGCCCATTCAGGATCGAGTCTGTTCCAGTCTCCCCTACACAGTGTCCTATCAGAACTATGTGAATTCTCCTTGCCAGTAACAAATTATCCCTCTGGTTAACACTGGCTCCCAGCCTTTTTCTTCTCCCAGCCTGAGACTCCTGAGGAAATTCCCATTCTTGGGGAAGGGTTACACACCAAGGTCCCCATCCCAGATTTTGCTATAACATGGAGGCACAAGCCAGGTAGCTTCCCATAGTCCTGGAGGCCAGAAGTCCGTGATGAAGGTACCGTCTGAAGTCGAGGGATAGCACACAGCCAGCCTCTGTCCCTGCTTCTGGAGACTTGAGGCCTCATAGATGCTGTTCCCCTTGAAGCTTCTCCTGGGCTTAGGGGCAGGGCCCTGACCTACCTAGGTTTCTAAATATCCCATTTTAATAATGATATCAGCCATCTTGAATTAGGATCTACTCTACTGACTTCATCTTCACATAGTCATCAACCAAAAGAAGCCACCCACTTCCAAACAAGGCTTTCTTCTTGACAGCTAGTATGACCGGGGAAGGATGCCAGCTTTTTACTTTTGTATACAATTCCACCCACCATGCGTCCTATGGAATTTTGCCAAAGAAGTCACTTCACTGCTAAATATCATCTTACAGTCTGAGCTGGTGGAGAAAAATAATCTGTTTCTGCGAGCCTGGGCGGCATCATTCTAGAGTTAAGGAAAGTATAGCAAGAAGACGTCATGTGAGGGCGCGTGAAATCCGGTGAAGTGAATCCATATGGACAGAAGGTGGTGGAACAGAGCAACAGGGAGATGGCTCAGTGGGTAAAAGCTCTTGCCGAGCAAGCCTATCGACCTGAGTTTGATTCCCAGGAACCCCGAAAAAGCCAGCTACAGTTGTGCACATTTGTAGTCCCAGTACTGCTATGATGAGATGGAGTGCAGACCTGGAAGCTCATGGGTCAGCAGCAGAAATGAAAGCGATCCTGCCTCAACAAGGTGGAAGGTGATTACTGACTCCTGAAAGTTGACCTCTGACCTGTACACACATGTGTGAACTTCTCATACATTAATTTCACATACATACATACATATATACATACATACATACACGCACTACATGTATAGTGTGTATTATACACACACTGTATGTATAGTGTGTATATATGTATGTGTGTATACAGAGATAGACAGAGAGAGAGAAAAAGGGAAAGAGATGGAGAGAGAGAGAGACTTTAATCATGAAACATAGCCGGGTGGTGGTGGCGCATGCCTTTAATCCCAGCACTTGGGAGGCAGAGGCAGGCGGATTTCTGAGTTTGAGGCCAGCCTAGTCTACAGAGTGAGTTCCAGGACAGCCAAGGCTATACAGAGAAACCCTGTCTCGAAAAAAGAAAAAAAAATCATGAAACATAAAGACACAACTTCTGGAGGAGGAGAGAAGCTAAACCTCAATGGGTTTTAAGTGGAAGCATGGGGCTAGCTGTGAGGGAAATGCTGTTCAATGCACACAGCAGAACTGAAGAATTAGGAGTGTGGAGAAAAACATTTATAGCCCTCCTCCCAGGCACACTTCTGCCTTACAGTTAATTAGCATGAGTTTTATGGGTTCCCTAGCTCTCCTGAACTATAAGAAATAATAATGGAGAACGGAGGCATTTTATTATGCCTAGATCAATTCATCACAGGAGTCTAAACAACAGCCAAGGTGCTCATTGCAGGGACCTTGAGAGCCACAAAGTCACAACAGCACAAGGAGGAGCGTGGGATCAGACTTTCTAGGTATGCTGAAGCAAGAGTGGCTTTATCAACCCAAGAGCCATATGGATGGACTTTGAGTCCATGTTACCTACAGATCGAGACAAGCTCTAGGGTCTGTCATACCCACAAAAGAGGAGCAAGCACCAAATACCCTTGGGATTATTGCCATCTTCTTGGAAAGACACCACATAGTTCCCTGAACAAGAAAGAGATAATGTTTCATTGAACAGAAGAGATGTGAATGCTAAGGAGTGAGTGTTTGGTTCCTTCTAGAATCCATATGCTGGAGCCTTAATTCCCAAGGTTGTTGTATTTGAAGCTGGGTGCTGTGGCAGAGGGACAAGGGACAAGGAGGTGAGGCTTAGACCAATCAGGATAGAGCCCTGGGATGGGTTTAGTGTACCTGTATGTAAATGAACTCTCTTTCCCCCTTCCATCATGTCCCTGTTCCTCTCCTCCTTTCTTCTTCTTCCTCCTCCTCCTAGTCCCTCAGAGAAAGATGATACAAGAGACACCCTTCTTCTGCAGGTGTCTCACCAGGAAGAGAGTGCTCACCAGCAATGAAATTGTCTAGAGCCCGAACCTTGGGCCCATCCTTGAGAACTGTAAGAAACAAATGTCGGTCCCTCCAGTCCCCTAGTCTATGGTATTTTATTACAGAGGTCCAGACTTCAGCTAAGGGTATAAAGGCTGGCAGGTTGTATGGGCTACACTTCACCTTTCTTACCTTGTATATGTTAAGCAAGAAGTGCGGAGGTCAGGATGTTAGGACGATGGCATGCATCAAGGGACCAAGAACACCCCTGAGGTCAGGACCCCATTCTGAGGCAAGCCCACCTTCTCCTCTTCCTGCTTTTCACCAAGTCTTCCTCCAGCCCAGGACATTGTCCAGGACTCTCCCCAGAGGTGGGGAGCCTCTGCAGTGCCACTGACTTGATGATAGACACTTCTGATCATGTGACTTTATACCTCTTCTGACTGCTTCTGTAACGCCCAGCTGCTCACAGTGATACAGCTGAGCCCCAGCCACCTTGTGTGCCTGGCCCTTACACTCCATCCAGTCCAGAGAAACTGTACTTGGTCTTGTCTCAACGTTGGCCTCAAAAGTACTCAGCTTTGGCTGGTTTTGAACTCCGGGCATCTCACATAACACCCTAAGGGATGTCTCTGTGACCAAGAGCTCCATTACTGAGGGCCGTGGTGTTGGACAGGGGTCTCGTTGCATGGGAAGCAATTCTCAGGTTGCTGCCTTTTCCTTGTTTCCCCTCTGTTTTTCCAAAATGTATCCACATGGGTTCTTCGAGGCTCAAAAAGGAAAACAGAAGTCATGTTACCTCCAGGCATCACACCGTTAGCATTCAGGAAACCAGACCGGCAATGAACAGATGTCACAGTCTCTCGGCCTTGACATCTGAGGGGCACTTGGGGCTGACAGTTGACCTCCCTTTATTCTCTGCATTCATTTCCTGGGCTGTGCTATGTCTTGTTTTCAGTCTCACCAGTCCAGGACTGATCTGGAACTTGCTACATAGGTGAAACAGGGAGACAGAGGCAGGCAGATCCCTATGTGTTTGAGGCCAGCCTGATCTATCAAACGAATTCCAGACCTGCCAGGGCTACAAACTGGCTTTTGTTTCCTCGGAGTTTACCCAGTGAAGGCAGGATTGCAGATGTCCCATATGCTTACAGCTGCGTGCTTGGCATCTGCCACTTCATCCCCCAAAGACTGCAGTAGAACTACTTGGAGCAGAATGTTGAATAAAACTGTCAGGCATGAACTGCAGCACTGGGGAGGCAAAGGCAGGAGCTTTTATGTGTTGGAGATCAGGCTATATCATAAGACTTTGATATTTAAATTAATTAGTTTCATGTTTAAAAGCTGAACAAGGGGCTGGAGAGATGGCTCAGCAGATAAGAGCACTGACTGCTCTTCCGAATGTCCTGAGTTCAAATCTCAGCAACCACATGGTGGCTCACAATCATCCATAATGAGATCTGACGACCTCTTCTGGTATGTCTGAAGACAGCTACAGTGTACTTACATATAATAAATAAAATCTTTTTTTTTTTAAAAAAAAAAAAGCCAAACAAGAATAAATGAAACTGAACCTCAGACTAAAGTCTACCCTTCTTGCTTCCTTCACGTCCTCAGACTGAGAAATTTCCCCCACTTCTGTCCTTCACCACCAACCTCCTGGGACCTGCTGGCTCTCCTCTAGCTGGACCCCCAGCTTTTGCACCCATTGGTTCATAATTATTAACCCAAGCTCAGGGATTTCCCTGGCCCTGGTCATCGGGAAACTTAGCAGCATCTCACCTGTACAAACTGAGGAACCCTCCCAGACCCCTCTGTCAGGGTGTGTGAGGGCTCTCTTCGTCTAAGATACAGGTCAAGCTTCTGCCCTTCAGAGTGCTGTGTCATCTAGACCCATAGCCTGCCATGAAGGAGCCACAGGCTCGGGCTAGAAAGGAGGCAGAGAGACTGCAGAACTAAATGTCTTGTTTTGATTCGCTTTAGTCTTCATTTAAGGACTGAGGCATGTGCCTGGGAAAATAGCTCTCTCTGAAAAGTGTTTACAGGAAGATCTGAATGCAAGCCTCAGAATCTATATAAGAAACTAAATAGGTTGTACACACTCGTGATTCCAGCATTGGGGATAATGAAACAAGCAGATCCCCAGGACATACTGGCTGGCCAGCCTGGCCGAGTCTGCTTTGAGAAGCCCAGGTCAGAGTAAGAGATCTTGTCTCATGAAACAAGGTGGGCAGCTCCTGAGTAACACCATCACCCGAGGTTGACCTTGACCACTTGGCCATCCGAGTGTACGTGCTCTCTCTCTCTCTCTCCTCTCTTCTCTTTCTCTTCTCTCTCTCCTCTCTC
>JADRCD010237822.1:25237-46990 GCA_019843815.1 Montemys delectorum | reverse complement strand
CTCTCTCTCTCTCTCTCTCTCTCTCTCTCTCTCTCTCTCTCTCTCACACATAGACATGAACACACCTGATGTAAAACATTTTCTCACAAATACTTTACTGTTTTTCTCAAATTGCATTTCTTTGTTTAAAATGTTCTTTCTTTAATAATTTTTTTAAAGATTTATTTATTTATTATCTATATGTACAGAAGAGGGCATCAGATCCCACTACAGATGGTTGTGAGCCACCATGGTTGCTGGGATTTGAACTCAGGACCTCTGGAAGAGCAATCAGGGCTTTTAACCACTGAGCCGTCTCTCCAGCCCATTTAAAATGTTCTTTGGAATTATTTATTTTATGTGTATGAGTGTTTTGCTCACATGTATGTCTGTGCACCATGTGCATGCCTGGTGCCCTCACAGAGCCAAAGAGAGAGTTGGATCTCAGGAACTGGAGTTATGAATGGCTATGAGTCACCAGTGGATGCTAGGAATAAAACCCTGGTCTTCTGGAGGAACAAGAAGTTCTCTTACCCACTGAGCCATTTCTCCAGCCCCTGTATTTCTTTTTGACTATGACAATACATAAGATATGATACTGCACATGTGAAGCCTATCTGGAGAACTGTAAATAAATTCATCAATTCAGTGTTTTCCAGGCACCTGTGTAACAATTCAGTATATTTAAATATTTTCAGCTTTTATGGGGGATGATATTTGAAATGTAAGTAAATAAAAAGCCAATAAAAAAAATTTAAAGTATTTTTTCAGCTTTTATATAAAGGGTAATTAATAAGCAAATTGAAATTCTTATCTTAGATACAATGCAACTAAAAGTTTTTCTTGTTTAAACAAAGTGTGAACAGCAAGACATGGTGGCACAGACTTATAATTCCAGCACCTCAGGAAGTAGAGGCCAGAAGATGGTGAGCCAGCCTGGGCTATATGGAATTCTGAAAACAAAGAAGTTAATTTTAACATAATTTAAATGGGATCTGCATTTATAAAGTTGGTGGATTTTAAAGAGCTGGATTCTTGTATAAAAGAAAGGCATTTTCAGATTAAGAGGCCATATTGTTTGAAAATTCCGAAGAAAAGCACAAAAGATGTTTAACAGAAACTAAAATCTTTTCGTTTCAGCCAGCAAATAATTGACCATAAAGTACAGAGACATTTCTAACAATAGCAAGGACCAATCAATACACTTGAAAGATCTCGAGTAGTTTTTCTTAGCTTGAAAAGAGCCCAGCAACATAATAGATATGGCCCAATTAATACTTGGCTACATTCTGTCTCGAGGGACTTCCAATTTGAGAAGAAACGGTGTCATTTGTGGCTTTAAAAAAAGATATAAGACACAGTATGGATTTTTTTTTTCTTAAATCGTCTATCTCTCTCAATGAATTCCAGCCAGACGAGAAGTTAGTGGCCCTCACTACAGACAGCAATTCACTATGCTAAGTTGAAAATTTAGATTCAGAGCTAGTTTTCCTTCTCAATACTTACTTATTCTTGGACAATCCCATATGTATATACAGTACATCTTGCTTATATTCACTCCTCAATTTCCCCTTCCTGTCCTTCCCCATCCCCCAGCACATGTCTCCTTTTTATCTCTAGTCCATTGAGCCTAGTTATCACTGCCTGTATGAGCAAGGGGAATCTACCAGCAGCCACATCCCCTGGAGGAAAATGACTCTTCTTAGCAGCCATCGACTGCCAACAGCAGGGGTGGCTCTCTATGAGGCCCTCTCCCCTACCTGTGCTGGAACCCACTGGCTGGTTTGGTCTTGTGCAGGCAACCACAGCTGCTGTGGGTTCATGGGCACAACTACCAGGCCATGCCTAGAGGATACCATGCTGTGCCCAGAGGACAGTGTCTCACAGCAGCATTCCTCCAGCTCTCACAGTCTTTCCATCACCTCTCCCTCAGTGTTCTCTGACCCTTGTGGGGAGCTGGTGTGTGTCAGGGGGAGGAGGGGTGTGACATGCGTGTGTGTGTGTGTGTGTGTGTGTGTGTATGTGTAGGCCAGAGGTCAATGACAAGTGTCTTCCTCAATAGATCTCCATATTTGTTCTTTGTAGATGGAATCTCTCACTGAATCTGCAGCTTATTGGTTTGACAAGACTAGCAGGCCAGTGAGATCCAAGGACCCACCCACCTATCTCCACACATAGCACTGCATTACAGATGTGCATCCCATGTCACAGATGTGTACAGCCATGTCAGGTTTTCACTAGAGTGCCAAGGCTCCAGACTAAGGTCCCCATATTTAACATGGCAGGAAGTTTACTAACCGAGCCATCTCCCCAACCCCTATGGTTAGTTTTCGGTAGAAGGTGCTAGAAAAGCGTCATGGGTATAGCTGTTAAACCACCCATTTGTACATCCAAATACCATCAATTGCTCTTCTTTTATGCAACACTCAAAAGAAATAGGAGAACGAGCTTTTCTTCTTTGTCAGTGTTCCTCCTTTAAGCTGTGGATGAGTTTTAGAAAGCCCAAGTCAAGATTTTATTAAACAAAGGCTGTTTGGCAAATATCCAATAAGCAAAATTAGACACTGGAGTGGGATCTGTTCTTCCTGCTCAGTCAGACTACAGGTGTGAATGAGCTTCAGGACCCGCCAAGGTGAGAGAAGCTGTGACGTAATCACTGACAGTGTCTCTGCCCACTTTTTTCTAATGAGAATCAATAGGCAGGCTACTTTCTCTCTGTGGCAGGCATTACATAAATCAGCTGCAGAGACAGGGCCAAAAGGAAGGACGCTTTGTTATCCGTGGTCAATCTTGGCTTGCTTCTCACCTGTACAATAGTCTTCTGATTAACTTGGGGGGTCAAAAACTTTACTTAACTTGGGCAGAGGTAGCTTTGAAACCAACGAAATTTTTTTGATCCAAAGTCTAATCAATCACTCTAGGAAAGGTGTCCAAGTTTCACTAATGCGAAGAAAAATTCTTTTTAAAATATTTTTTTTAACATTTTAAAATATTAAGATATCCTTTTTAAAACATTTGTTTACTGATTTGGGGCATGTGTATGTACAATACATGTAGATGTTTTCATATGTGAGGGCTTATAAATGCCATGGCACACATGCAGAGGTCAGAGGTCAGTCACCGGGTCTCAGGTGCTGTGTGCCGCTGTGCTGAGCAAGCAGTAGTGATGGGGATGTTCTTTTGTCTCCAACCCCCATATCAAAGTGGGATTGCTGGGATCACAGACAGACACATGCCACCACATCCCACGCTTACATAGGATCAGAGATCCATCTAAGATCATGAAGCATTTGTGCAAGTGCTGAGCCACCTCCCTGGCCATGTAAGTTGCCCTCAAACTTGGAATTTTCCTGCCACAACCTCTGAATGTTGGGATTGCAGGAATGTATCATCATGTCTAGCTATGTTTAGTAAATTTTTTTGGATTAATAGAAAATATTTAAGGTTTGTTTTCTTTGGTTTTGTTTGCTTTCTTCAGTTTTTTGAGACAGGGTTTCTCTATGTAGCCCTGGCTGTCCAGGAATTCTCTCTGTAAACCAGGCTGGCCTTGAACTCAGAGATCTGCCTGCCCCTGCCTCCTGAGTGCTGGGGGTAAAGGTGTGTGTCACTACTACCACCTGGCTTAATATTTAAGTTTTGGGGAACATTTTATGTAACATTTTCAACCATGTTTCATGAAATTTAATATAGATGAAGTATTTCAATGAGATTTTTACATTTAAATCAGTATTGCTATAAGTAAAATCTAAACACTAAACTCAGATTTAATATGAAAAATTATATACAGTATCTTACTTATGTCTTTAATGAAATGTTGGAATGAGACTATTTGGGATATTATTAAAGGCGATATATCATTTAAATTAATTTTACTTTCTAGTGTAAAACATTGATGTACACGTATGTGTGTGCATGGGCACATGTGAGTGGAGTCCAGAGGACAGCTTGCAGATGCTCTTTGGGAACTGTCCAGCTTGATTTGGACAGGATTTCTTACTGGCATAGAACATAGCAGGTCAGCCAGGCTAGCCAGGAAGCCCCAGGCATCTGCTTGTCTCTGCCTCCACAGTACTCAGATAGTGTTACACTGGTGCTTCCCACCCCACGAGTCCTGAGGACCAAACCTCAAGCTCACAGGGTAAGCACTTGGCTGATTGAGCCGTCTCACCAGCCCCACATACTGAAGCACTGAAGGCACAAAGGTGACATGCCTGTGTTTTTATTGGACAGTTGGGGAGAGAGAGAGAGAGAGAGAGAGAGAGAGAGAGAGAGAGAGAGAGAGAGAGAGAGAGAGAGAGAGAGAGAGAAAGACAAAGACAGAGACAGAGACAGAGAAAACGACAGAGACAGACAAACAGAGACAGAGAGGCAGAAAGAGAGTGTGTGTATTACAAGCCATAATCTCTGCACTCAGGAAGCTGAGGCCAAAGGATGGTGAGTTTGAGTCTAGCTAGCCTGTTTTACAGATAGGGCTTGTCTCAAAATAAAAAAGAATTTACAATCCCGGTGTTTGCCTCACCTGCATGAGGCAGCAGACTCATCCTCTAGCAATGTAAAAGAGGAAAAGGGGGGAAAGAAAGGGAGAGAGGAAGAAAACATGTGAAAAGAACACAAGAGCTTAGGAACTGAGGATTCAGTTCCATTAGATCCCTTGCCTTGTATATGCAAGAGGCCCTAGAGCCAACTACCACTCCACCCCGACCTCCATTACCACCACTGCCACCAGTCGTGAATGCACACAGGCACAGGTACAGACAAATTTACAGAAGAGACCACCAAGATGGCTCAGTATGTAAAGGCTCTTGCCACCAAGCTTGATGACCTGAGTTTGAGCCCCAGAACCACATGGTAGAAAGGTCTGACTCCCTCAAATTGTAGTATTACCTCCGTGAATGCCACCCCAACACATGCATAAAATAGATAAAAGAATTTGCAGAGATGAATGGAAGGGCTAAAGCCAAGCCTCCAGGAGGAGTGCTTGGAACTGCACTGCAAGCTGCCCAGGGATTTCCACCTCAAAAAGGCAGGGCTGAGGAAGTGCCTTCCATAGCACTGACTTCAACTGCTACAGCTTCAAGTGTTCACAATATACCATGCCCAGAAGAGAAACGGGTCCCCTAATCTGCCTCTTGATGTTAAGAAGCCAGTGACTAGACAATGGGACATACCACCGAGACCACAGAGATGAACCTTGTTCAGTTAATTGATTCCAGT
The DNA here is from genome assembly GCA_019843815.1 of Montemys delectorum. Classification (NCBI taxonomy): domain Eukaryota; kingdom Metazoa; phylum Chordata; class Mammalia; order Rodentia; family Muridae; genus Montemys; species Montemys delectorum. The sequence goes on along the minus strand of JADRCD010237822.1, from coordinate 41,797 downwards.
GTGTTTATAGTTTTCATCTGATAGAACATTGACTTCATGAGGTGGATTGCTCATTCCAGCAGATGCTAAACTCACAAGGAATGAATGAAGATTTGAGCCCATCTCTCTCATGCTACAAACTTCCTTTAGAAGCCACCTACCTGCATGCTACCTACCAGCAAGGGTCTGGCTCCTGCCAGGGAGAAGACTGTGGTTGGCACATCCATCACCAGCACACAAGCTTGCCATCTTGGAGGATAGCCTGGGGTCATTTCTAGGAACAGAGAGGGACTATGGCTTGCACAATATCTTTCAGGAAACCGCCACAGGCTTTGCAGCGCTGGGCTCAGAGTCCAGGCTGTATATCAGCCAAGGAAAGACAGTCAAATACAGTGCCTGACACTGCACAAGACACCAGACAGGGGTCAACCTTTAGCACAGCGTGTGCCCACACCAGTGAGGGACCAAGAAGAGTGGGTTGTACAAATAATGACATTTGGTAGATGTCCATAGCTTGTGACTCTCCTTTAAATGAGTTACCATCACTAGTAACAATCCTCTATGTGCTACATGTGGAAACTGAGGCGCAGAGAAATGTTCAAGGTCAAATGTCAAGTCCTTGTCGTGAACTCAGGCTCCCTTGGGCTATGAGTGTGACAGTGTCTATGGAATCGCACGGGGACAAGTTCAAAGTCATCCTTTGTCACTGCTGGCATTTCATATTTCTGAGCCTCCATTTTCCCAAGTTGGACACAGAGAAGCTGCTCTCTAGCTCACATCCTTGTTGTGGACTTTTAAAGGTTTGGATGAAGAATGTGGGCCAGTTGTGGTGGTGCAGGCTTATAACCCCAGCACTCGAGTTGCAGAGGCAAGAGAATTTCAAACTCAAGACCATCTGGGTTACCCAGTAAGACTCTGGCTTAGAGAAGGAAAAAGAATCAGAGAAGAGAATTGAGTTCCTTGCCTTGTAAAGATGACAGATTTAGTAAATGTTTGTTATGCTGCTATTTCAAGTTTAGGACTTCCCTTGTTACTACAGACTGCCTGCTGATTGTTCAAGTGTTAAGATGTCAAAACTGAGGGAGGGAAGTCAATGGGCATTAGGTGGAGAGTGGACACTCCAACTCGATGGCCACACTGTGATCAAACACCCTCCCTAGAGACGGCACTACAGCACACCCTCTAGGCTCTGCTCACCACATCGCTAGAGTAATAAGTAGACTTCTGCTGGGGACAGTGAAACGGCTTGTTGACCCGGTCGGTGGATGAAGAGACAGATGTCCTCCTGCTGACAGAGCTGGGGCTATGTTACCTATAGGTGAAACTCAAGGTCATATGGAGTGGAGACACATGCAGTCCTCACTAGATCCTTAACTCTTAACCCTTGGGGATGCTATCAGAGTCAAGTCCCTAAAAGCTCTCGTGTCTCATGTTAAGTACAGAACACTGTGGTCTCCTCAGGTGAGCTGCTAGTTAGGTTTGATTTCATTTGGTTTGGTTTTCAAAAGGAGGGCATGGACTCCAGAGAGCTTGCTGGAAGACGATAAGGAGCTGCTTGGGAGACTCTGAGCCTGTGGGTGAATATCTGCCCTTTAGTCATGTTGGGTCTGATGCTTTCTTTAATCCCTAGTGGGGAGATTCTGGGGGAGTAACTTGGTTTTACTCTACCATAACATACACATTCTAAGATCTGTGTGTGTGTATCTTGTATATAAATGTTGTCTGTGTGTATGTATATTGTGTATGAATGTGCATATATGTGTATATTGTGTGTGTTTATGTGTATGTGTGCGTGTGTGAGTGTGTGTGGTGTGTATGGCTATGGCAAAATCGACTTTAGCTAAGTTGCAGCAAAGGCTCTGTAGATAACTCACAGGCTTTTAAAGATGGAGTCTCATCAAGAAAGCAGTTACAGTCCTTGACAGGATGTGAAGAACCAGACTGTGACATTACCAAGACATATCTAGTGTGCATACCTGGAATCCCAGCTCTCAGGAGGATGAGGCAGGAGGACGACCAAGAGCCCAACGTCAGCCTCGATTGTAGGGTAAGTAAAGCAAACAGAACAAAACAAACCCACATGGCTCTTGATGAAGCTGTTGGTGGCTTGGCTTTCTTTGCCAGGGATCCTTCCGGATGTCACCTCTCTCGGGCCATCCCATATACCTATAGCCTTAAAGACCAGCATTTGCCAAGGCCATGTATAGTGTATGGTCTAGCCTTGGCCTGTCCATTGAGCTTCTGATGATACATACCTGATGCCCACTTAGAATTCAACTGTAGCACATCAATAGAACCCTAGACTCTCAAATGGCCAAAACTCAGCCCTTGACCACTCTCTCCCAAACCTCAAGCCCTCTATCACCACAACCTTGAAGCTTAGAAGATGACCAAGCCCCAGAAGTTAGCCATGGCCTCAGATGACTCCCCTCTGACCTGCTCCACTCACATGATCCTCCGGAGCCTCCTAACTGGCCTCCCTGGGACTCACCCAGCTCACACTCCCATCTCCCTTCTCAAGGGGCTGCATTTTCTACTGCTGCCTCCTGTTGCCCCACCCCCACCCCGGACTCTGCATGCTTCAACCTCAAACTGTGGACTTGCAGCAGCGATTTTTAAAGAGCTTTGAGGGGTTTGCTGAGGCACGGGACCTCATTATTCTGAGGCTTCCTAGCCCTCCAGCCTACCATTGACCACTGTGACCCCATAAGCTGCTCTAATGAATTCCCTCATGATTATAAAGAAAGAAAGACATTTGACTTCCAGTCAGAGCCTCCCATGGGCTCCTCTCACTCCCACAGACTCCCTCTGCCCTCCTCCCCTCCTGCCCTTCCTCCTCCCATCCACACCTGGCTCACTTTAGTCCAGTTGTGCTGGCTTCTTTCTCTCCTTCCACAGTCAGGACATGTGACCTCCTTAGCTCTAAACCACAGCCCCCTGTCACTCAGCCGCTCTGTGGGAGACACCTCTCTACTGGGCCTTGCCTTGTTCACATCTGTGTGTCACCCTTAAGTGAACCATGTCACCTCCTCTGAAAAGTGAACCCCCTAGCCTCCCAAGGCAAAGAAGATCCAGTGCCTGTGGAAGCCACTCCTGAGACACAACACAGCTGTAGTGTGTCTACAACCCTTCCCATGGCTGCCTTTGTCATTTCTCTGATTGTCTGTGTATTTTTCTCTATTAGTGCTAAAGTCAGGTAAGGCCAAAACTTCTATTCACCAGAGTCTCCTTGTATCTCTAGCAATGCCTGGCAAGGAGAAATCACCAGAAAAATATTCACCCAATGAATATATAAATGATGTGATTATGATCACTTCTACAGTACTCATAGAAGTGAGAAGCTCTATCCGTGGAGACAATGTAGGATGCCCACATTACAGAATACTACTCAGCAATGAAAAATAATAAACAGTCAATATATACAGTAAAAATAGGTTGAGTCAAAGATGGTAGGCACCAAAGAAAACATAAGGTGTGACTCTAGTCATCTGAGATGTCAATGGCAGACAAAATCAGTCTGTGGGGTTAGAATTACATTCGTCATCTCTGGGGCTGGAGACTGACCATCACAAGCACGACAAAGGTTTCTGTGAGAAGGAAGCTACTCTGTCTCTACTGTAAGCTTGGATACACGGGTTTACGTATTTAAGGTTATCAAATCTGTCTCCCTCCCCGTCCGTCTGTCTGCATTTGGACCCCACAGAAATGAATCTACATTCGCCAAGAGTAAGCGTGTTTCACTCTGTGTGGGGTCCCCTTTACCCGAGACCCCCTCCTCATTACCAATCTAGGAAGTGAACTAGGATGGCTGGTGTGACTGTGTCTGCCCAGAGCCAGGCTCTGTCCCTCCTCCTAGGGAACAGGGGAGGAGCAAGCCTGGACTAAGTCCCAGAAAAGTGTGTTCAGCGGTGATGAGGTTCATATTCCTACAAGGACTGCGCTGTGCAAGGAGGTCTGCGGGGACCTTGGGTGAGCAGCCTCATGGAATAAAGTCCTCTTCCTAAGCAACAGCATCAGTTTAGCCTGCAGCTCCCCCATAGGTGACATTAAGCTCCCTCTGTACTACCTAATAGAAAGAAAAAAAAAAGGCCTGTTTCTGCATGGCTTCCCAGAAAGATTAGTATCTTGGGCACCTAGGCAGGGCTCCAGGTCAGCGTGATTGTGTGAGTGATAAGCACGGCACATTCTACCCGTGTCAAGGAAGCTGTCATGGGCTGAGGAGAGCCCTCTCTGAGAAGCCTCATGAAACCAGGGAAAACAAGTGGGAGGTGGCCTTCTGCCATCAGCCTCCTTCAATCCCACGGCTCAACTTTTATAGGAAAGCCAGGCAAAAATGAGCAGATAAAGGAGAGGCGTGGCTTCCTCAGAAGAAACTCTGATTCTGGGTCCAGTCTGGTAAGGTTTAGCAAAGGGAGTTCTTGTATGTGCAGGCACTAAGCTCCTGTGTGCGTAGGGCGCTTAACCCTTGCCTTCATTAAGGAAAACTCCAGGAATAGATCTCAATAAATAAGAAGAAAAAACTAAGGCTCTACCTGCCTCCGCTGCTTCTCCCAAGTGGCATCCCCAAGAAGTTAACACCCTGCTTCTGATTCCAAATCGCATTGGCTGTATCCTCTTAGGGACATCTTTAACCTCCTTAGCCTTAGTTCCCCCACCTGCAAGACAGAAAGAATAACACTTGCCTTTCAGGGTTTACTGAAAAAAATCGAATGTATGCACATCACTCAGCCCCATGCCTGGCGCACTACAGCGCCTCCCTAGCTGAGCCCCATTCCCTAAGCACTCACTTTAGGTAGGAGATCTCAGACAAGGGTGATCAACCTAACTCAATAAATCAGCTGAACTAGGTGGCCAGCGTAACTAGAAGGAAACTGGTATGTCTCCTGAATGAATAACCCACAAAAACAACCTCTCTGGTGTCCCTGGGATGTGGCCAAGCTGACTGACTGTCTTTCTTGGGAATGATGCTGATTCATAAAGCTGAATTCTCAGTAGACGATGTACTGAGAAGTTCAGAGCTGATGAAGGGAGGCCAAAATGAAGTTTTCAGAAGAGCACGACTGTCTCTAACTCAGCGGTCTAATCTACAGACTAGGAAGTAAATCTGCCTTAAAAATTTAGCTTCAATCCATTGAGATGGCATTGCTGGGAATAGGATTCTTTCTTTAATTTTTTTTTAATTATTTTTTTGTTTGTGTGCAGCAGGGTATTATTATGTAGTCCTGGCTGGCCTCAGATTCAGTGATCCTCCTGCCTCAGTTTTTGAGCACCACAACACCCAGGAGGAAATAGATTTCTGCTTGGGGTCAGGATGGGATCTCTGTCTCATGGGGTTTTCTAAGATAAGAGTGTCGTTTCCATATAATGAGCTCCTCATCCATGGGGTGGAGAACCCAGGACAAGAGGAGCCCTTGTGGTGAGCCTTTCAGTCCAGCGTCTGGGCAGCGGCTTCCAGGTTTAACATATACACAAACTACCAGGGAAGCTTGTGTTTCTTCTCCTCTCCTTCAGATGAAGAAGCAGGCTCAGGGGAAGTATGTTCCTTGCCTGCTGACACACATTCAGGAGGTGGTACAATCAGGATTGGACTTCTGACCTTTCTACTCCAATTCAGTCCTCAGTCTAATCAGGCAAGCCTCCATGACAATGGGTCTCCACCCACCAGTCCCAACTCGCTGCTGGATCTATGGAGGATTCCTTAGAGAACAGATTCTAGGGTTCCATCCAGGCCTTCTAAGCCAAACCTTCAGAGATAGGATGTGATGGCTTTTTCTTAAATCCTTTCCTTTATGAAAAACATACATATCAAATTCAAGAAAGGTTACCTGGAGGTACTGAGGAGAGAGACTGAACTCGTGAGAGGCCCGTGGGGTCCACAACCCACAGGGAAGGACTTATGGCCACAGAGCCCTCATACTGTTCCAATGAATCTAGCTAAGAATGGAAAGCTCCAGGCCCCTGCTGATGCTACAGTGTGGTAGCTCTAGACTCCATGGGTGGTCTTATGGTTTCTTTTACCCTAAAGTGGTCAAGCCTGAAGTAGGGAGACTAGGAGCCATTTCTGAAGCCCTGTGGCATTCTCTTCTCAAGAATTAAACTGGATTTCACCAGCTTGCTAGATACAGTTCTTAGCACAGCATACCCCATCCATTGTCAGGCTCCTGACATTGATATACACAAGTTATTGAGCAGGTCTGATGAAGCCAGTTGCTTTGGCTGTTTCCTGGGCCATCATCATTCTGGCTAGGAGAGCATGAAGGGTTAGATAGCGTCGGGGTTAGCCTTGACAAGACGACAGCTTCTGACAGGAGAGATGTCTGCCTGTGTGGGCAAGCCACAAGCCTGTTTTTAGGTAGCTCTGCCTTAATCTATTGGTTGAAATGATGGCAGGTTTCACCACACAGGCTGACACATAGATATCCCCACTGGCCACTGTCTCCCAGGCTTAAATTAAGCTCAGTGTGGCTGCCTCAGTCCAAGGAGGCATATGCAAGTAAGAAGTAGAGACTAGGCAACCATCACCTCCCAGCAACAACCCCCTCTGCCCCCGAGAGAGCCAGGAAAACGAAACACGCACGCACGCACGCACGCACGCATGCACGCACCTGGCCTGATTACTGTTGTCAGCAGGAAAGCTAAGAGCTCAATGGAAAAGTGAGAGTGCAGACAATCTGGGTGCAAGAGAAATCACCCACAGTCCCCTGCGCTCAACAGATGGACATCCCTGAGCCAGTCTCTAAAGTGAGAGGTAAATGTGTTTACAGGACAATCCCTCACCACGAAAGAACATATTAGAACCTCCACTGTATTTTGGTTATTTCTCCCTACTTTTTAATTTTTCTATTTCCTTCATATTTTTACATTGCACATATCTTCTTGCACAGCAGCCAACATAGTGAGTAATGTTAAGGTGTTCTTACTCCGTGCCAGGCAGCATTCTGAGAGCTTATGTGCGTCATCTGTCTCACCCTCACAACACAACCACCTACAGTAACAAAAAGACCTGTGGTGTGAGGGATCCACTCACACCACACAACTGACCACTGGCAGAGCTGAGACTCAAACCCCATGATTTGCCTACTGAATTTACATGCACTGTTCTCCTATTTTGTATCTCACACGCAATTACAACTTATACTAAAAGTTCTTATTAACAAATATTTTTTAAAGATTTATTTATTATATCTAAGTACACTGTAGCTGTCTTCAGACACACCAGAAGAGGGCGTCAGATCTCATTATGGACGGTTGTGAGCCACCATGTGGTTGCTGGGATTTGAACTCAGGACCTTCGGAAGAGCAGTCAGTGCTCTTTAACTGCTGAGCCATCTCACCAGCCCCTCTTATTAGGGGCTGGTGACTATAAATTATTGACTATATAAAATATTGACTATATAAAAATGTTAGGAATCATTGTGACATTTGCATATGTGCATATAATATACCTTGATTGTATAATTTACAATTTTAGGAGGAAGGACAGATGTTCTCCATGTAGCCCTGGCTGTCTTGGAATTCTCTGTATAGATCAGGCTGGCCTCAAACTCAGACATCCTCCGCCACCCAAGTGTTGGGATTAAATGTGTGCCACCATTGCCTGGCTATAATTTACAAAACAAATATACCCTGAGATTGTTTGCCCAAGATTTCAGTTTTCTTTTCTTACTAAAATTTACTTTAAGTGTATGAATGTTTTAACTGCATGTAGGGATGCTTGCCATCTATATGCCTGGTGCCCAAGGTCAGGTAGGGTATCGATCCCGGGATTGGAGTTACAGACAGCTGTGAGCCTCCAGGTTGGTGTTGGGAACTGAACTTGAGTCCTCAGCAAGAGCAACACAAGCTCTGAACCATTATGCAATTTCTCCACCCCCAGACCCCTACCAATTTTTTCACATTTATTTATTCCCTTAAATAAATAAATTTGAGGGAGCACAGTCCTGCAGATACACACATGTGGGGTCAGAGGACAGCCGTTGGCTCTCTCTTTCCACCACGTGGCTCCCAGAAACCAATTTACATTGTTAGGCTTGGCAGCAAACACTTTCACCCAGTGTGTCATCTCTCTAGCACCTGTTCAAGGTTTTGAGGGGTAGCCGGGCGAAGGTCAGCTTGGTCTACAGAGTGAGTTCCAGGACAGCCAGGGCTACACAGAGAAACCCTGGAGAGAGAGAGAGAGAGAGAGAGAGAGAGAGAGAGAGAGAGAGAGAGGAGGGAGGGAGGGAGAGAGAGAGATAGAGAGAGATTTCTTCCCCCCCCCCCCCTTCTCCCCCTTAAACACAGTCTCAGGATATGACCCAGGCAAGCCTCACACAAGACGGTTCTGCCTCAGCCTCCCAGCGCAGGAATTACACCACTCAACTTTCAGCGGACAAGCTTCTCGCAGTACACAAATTAAAACAAAGATACGCAAGTGGGCAGTGGGCAGAGACTTTGGGCACTGTGGTAAACCGGATGTCTTCCTCAAGCCCCTCCCCTTAAGGCTCAGGGGTCTCTGCAGAAGAGGAGTCAGAAAGATTGTAAGTGCTGGAGGTGGAGGATGACTCCAAGGAAACAGAATCTTCTAGACATAGCAGGACCGATGCAATATGACTCACAGAAACTGTGACAGCACACACAAAACCTGCACCGGTTTAAGTCAGACAAAAATCCCAGCACTGATACCGGGAAGTGAATACAAAGCCCCACCCTAACCAAGAAGCCCTTTGCAACTAACACACGCTGGGGGGGTGGGGGGAGAAACATAAATAAAATCTGTCTTTTCCAGTGAGGTAGATCACTGGTATATCAGCCCTGTTCCAGGCCATAGGTCCAGGGAAGTTGGCTAACACAAAACAGACACAGTGGTTTGGTTTGTTTGTTTGTTTTTGGTTTTTGGGTTTGTTTTTTTTTTTTTTTTTTTTTTGTCCTATTGATTTCTTTTATAGTGCGTTTGCTTTGATTTTTGTTTTGTTTTGTTTTTCCTGTTAGAGAGAGAGAACAAAAAAGGGTAAGGAGGGGCTATGAGTGGGGAAATGTGATCAAAAAATATAAAATTTTTAATAAAAATATTTTAAAGGAAACAAGAAAGAGAAGGTGTTCGTTCACTAATTGGAATATTGAGATCAGGCTCAGCTCTTGTTGGGCAGGTGTTCCACCGCAGAGCTACCCTACCCGCAGCTCCAACATTCACTAGTTTGAATGGACTCTTTAAGGTCGATTACCTTGGGCTCTTAAAATAATCACTTTATCTGGAAATTGTAATAGCTCTACCCCTTCCCTTGCTTGCTTTGCTTTTTGTTTGTTTACTTGTTTGTTTTCCATTTTATCGCAGTGGCAAGGAGCTGGCTTCCTGTGACTAGATTTTACTACATTGAATATCTATGATAGCTGTGGGCATGTTTGTATTACCCCTGGCTTCAGTGGACTACATTTTTAACTTTTAGTATTTCACCGTTAATGAGATATTTTGAATCGACTCTTTCCCTGTCCGAGGTTAAAATAGGTTCTTTTCAGGACTTGCTAAGATCTTAAAATCAGCTGTTGGTATTAAAATTAATTAGGTATCTCTTTATGGTTTATTCTGATAACCAAACATTTTCCCCATAAGTGTATTACTGAAAAGGATTTTACTGCTGGGCTTCTCCATGTTGAACTACCTGGAGGCTTCACAATGAACCCTGATGAGAATTTTTATATTGATATTTATTATTGAAATAACATTGAAATTCAATTTATGGCTTATCTAGGATATTTGCATCTGAACTCATAAACATATTGGATTACAATTTTCTCTCTTCTTCTCTTATGTTGCTCACCTCCTGTTTTACTGAATTACCAGGTGGTACTGGTAATTCAAATGTCAAATGAACTGAGAAGTCATTTGTCCCCATGTTCCAAATGCAGTCAATAAAATGGAAATGCTGAAACATTTTCTATAACTTGATTCTAGAATTCAAGTTTGGACCCGTGTCTTTCTCTCCAAGTATAGGGAGAGGATGAGGGAAGAGATTTTTTTCAAGTATCTTTTACATTTCTTCTAAGATTCCTCAATTATTCGGATTTTCAATTTCTTCCTTGGTTAATTTTTAAAATTTCCTCGGAACTGGCCACCTAATCATTTTTAAAATGTTTTAACTGAAATGTGCCTCATGCAGGGTGCAGCTTATTCATTTGAAGTGTACAATTCAATGGCTTTTATATTATTCAGAGTTATGAGATTGTCGATTTTAGAACATTCCCATCAATCATCCCAAAAGCCATTAGCAGTTTCCCCGTTTCCCCCCATTTACCCTTTATTTCCTCTTCATTTCCCCATTCTCCAGTCCTAGGATGATGAAGTATAACATCTCATCTACAAACAGAGACAGTTTTGCTTCCTACTTTTCAATCTGGATATCTCTTATTTTTGTTTTTGACTATGGCTAAGTGGGATTTACCTCAAAAACTCAGGACTGGTTCAGCATATAAAAGTCAGTGACGGGGCTGGAGAGATGGCTCAGTGGTTAAGAGTGCTTGCTGCTCTTTCAGGGGACCAGAGAGTAGTTCCCAGCACCCACAGCAGGCCATTCACAGCCACCTGTAACCCCAGCTCCAGGGGAATCCAACACCCTCCTCTGGCCTCCAGGGGCAGCTGCATGCATTGCACAGATACTTATACATACATACAAATAAATGGAACTAAAATAAATATTTGACCTTCCTTCAGTCTCTGCTCCATAGTTAATCTCTGCCACTCCTTCTGTGGGTATTTGGTTCCCCTTTTTAAGAAGGAATGAAATGTCCACCTTTTGGTCTTCCTTCTTCTTAAGTTTCTTGTGGTTTGTGGGTTGTTCTTCCTGTATTCCAAACTTCTGGGCTAATAACCACTTATCAGAGAATGCATACCATGTGTGTTCTTTTGTGATTGGGTTACCTCACTCAGGATGATACTCTCCAGATCCATCCATTTCCCTAAGAATTTCATAAATTCATTGTTTTTAATAGCTGAGTAGTACTCCATTGTGTAGATGTACCACAGTTTCTGTGGGATGGAATGTTCTGGCAGCATGTGTATAGTAGAGGATCGCAAATTCGATCATCTAAAGGAGGAAAGGACCTCAGCCTTGTGAAGGTTTTGTGCCCCAGTGTAGGCAAATGCCAGGGCAAATAAGTGGGAGAGGGTGGGGTGGCAGGCATGGGGAGGGGGGAGGCAAAAGGGGTTTGTTCTTGTTGTTTTTGTTTGTTTGTTTTTTGGAGGGGAACCTGGGAAAGGAGAAATTTACATGTAAATAAAGAAAATATCTAAAAATAAATAAATATTTGAAATCAATCAGGCTAATAGACTACATTAATGGAATAAGGAAAAGACATTGCATGGTCATCTTGATATATTCCAACAAAACAGTCAATAAAATAAATTCAAGACAAAGTCACCTCCGCAGAAATAAGGGACAAAAAGCTGAGACCTGAACTACAGTTTTTCTCTCAGGAATGTATGTTTTTCTGTCACCTGAAGCTGTGTGGACCAGAAGCTAAGCTACAAAGAAAGCTTCCGAAACACAAGTAAGTAGCTGAGGGCAGGGCTCAGAGGATTTACCTGGTGCATGTGAGGTCCTGGTTCAGTTCCCAGTACTACCAAAGAAAAAAAGATAACAAAACAAAAAAGCCAGCTTGCTGGAAATTGGACATTAAATTTAATTGGGATGCCAACATTACAATTCAAGTCTCACTGAGACAAAAGAACCACGTTTAACAGCCCTGACTCTCATAAGGGATCCCTGGGAAATCTACATAAACGTTACCAAACACGCTAGAACGGAGTCTGTCTTCCTTAGGGTTACTATTGCTGTGATGAAACGCCATGGGTTGGAAAGCAAAGAGTTAATTTGGCTTACACTTCCCCGGCACCGTTCATCATCAGAGGAAGTCCGGACAGGAGCCTAAACTGGCCAGGAACCTGGAAGCTGATCTAGAGGCCATGGAGGAGTGTTGCTTACTGGCTCACTCGCTCAGCCTGCTTTCTTACAGAACTCAGGACCACCAGCCCAGGGATGGCACCACCCACAATGGGCTGGGCCTTCTCCAGTCAATCACTTCTTAAGAAAACACCGTACAGGCTTGCGTGTAGCCCAGTCTTATGGAAACATTTCTTCACTGAGGTTCTCTCCTGCTCAAATGACTTTAGTTTGTATCAAGCAGACATAAAACCACGCCGCACAGCGTGTAACCGGTCAGTAGCCAAGGTGGGACAGCAGCAATAACAAAGGACTTAGCGATGGCTTAGCAGCTAGAGTCCTCTAACATTTATAATGACAGATTTCTCCTATTCGTTTGACTTTTGTTGGTGGTAATTGCCTTTTGTACTTCACTCATTTTGGTCTTGGGTGCTGGGGATGGATTGAAAACAAATGAAATATAAAGAAAGGGCACGATTGCTTCCGTGCGTGGTAGAGGAGAAAGTTTATTATATATACATTAAAAGGGGGAGTAGGGACAAAGAATCTTCAGCCGTTTGCCCTAGGATTTGAGACTTCACGAAGACTAAGCCAAGAACCTTGCAATCATGTTACCACTGAGTGATGTCCCCAGCCCTCTCCTATGATTTTATTTTTGAATTTAAATAGGTTCTTCTTTTCCTCATCCCATTCTGAGTTCAACTGATAGAAAGGATAATTCACCACTGAGATGATTAATATCTCTCTGTGTCTCTCTTGTCTCTGCATCTCTGTCTCTCTCTCTTTCTCTCTGTTTTTTTTTGTTTGTTTGTTTGTTTGTTTGTTTTGTTTTGCAAGGCTTGGTTTCTATGTAGCCCTGGCTGCCTAGAACTTGCTCTGTAGTCCAGGCTGGCTTCAAGCTCATAAAGGGCTGCCTGCCTCTGCCTCCAGAATGCTAGGATTAAAGGTGTGCACCACCACTGCCCAGCCAGGTGCTTAATCTTGTCAATTGTACTGAGTTTAGAATCCTCTAGCCAACACTTTCAACCAGTGTATTTATCTGTGGGGGCTGAGGAGGGAAGACCCACCCTGAGTATGGGAGGCACAGCCCATGGACAGGCATCCTGGAGAGAAGAGAAATCAACTGAGTACCGAGACTGGGGACCTGGAGTCTCTCAGCCTCCTGGTCTGTGTAGTGTGAGCAAGTTCTTGTCACCACTGTCTAAGCCACTCCTGCCACCAAGGTCCCCCTACTATGGTGGCCTGCAGCCCCTGAACCACGAATCAAAATAAACCTCTCTTTTCTTTGCCTCTTACTGTGGTTCAGTCACAGCGATGAGGGAGGTAAAATCCACCTATAAAACTAGAATCTGCAAATAAAAATGAAACCACAGTGCTGAGACTAAAGGGTTGGAATCTGACCTCAGAGCAGGGTGGGCAGAAGCCAGTCTCTGAGTTATGACATGGATTCAAAGTGAAGAAGGGTTTTGAGGCGTGGTTCCTGTCCCCTTTTCTTCAGACCTCTAGTTGAAGCACATTATCTTTTTATCATTGTGTTTTATTTGTTTCTTGACTTCATTTCCATAAATGCATCATCTAGTTTCTTAAAAATATTTTATTTATTATATGTGTGTTACTCATGCATCTCTGCATGTACACCATGTGTGGCCTCGTGTCTGTGAAGGTCAGAAGAGGGCATCAGATCTACTGGAACTACAGTTATGGATGGCTGTGAGCCACTGTGTGGGTGCTGGAAACAGAAGCTAGATCCTCTACATGTGCGGAAAGTGTGGGAATCACTGAGTCTTCTCTCCAACCCGCACATCTGTCATTTTTTTAAATCTCTATTTTTTAAAAAAAAAAAAGATTTATTTATTTTATGTGTATGAGTGCACTGTAGCTGTACAGATGGCCGTGAGCCATCATGGGTGTGGCTGCTGGGAATTGAACTCAGGACCTCTGCCGCCCGATTTGCTCCCCCCCACACACACCTCCACACCCCCACACCCCCACCCCCGCTTGCTCCAGTGTAATTCACTGTAGCTGTCTTCAGACGCACCAGAGGAGGGCGTCAGATCTCATTACAGGTAGTTGTGAGCCACCATGTGGTTGCTGGGATCCGAAATCAGGACCTTCGGAAGAGCAGTCAGTGCTCTTACCTACCGAGCCATCTTACCTGCTGAGCCATCTCACCAGCCCCCAAATCTCTGTCTTTTTAATCTGAAGTTTTTATTTTGTAATTCAGTTCACTAATCCATTCTTTCTGGCTCCAACCACATTGGTCTAGGTCCCTGGGTACCCTTGCTGATTGGCCTCTGTGAGTTTGGCCTAGGAGATGGAAGGGCAAGAAGAAAGAGGGATTGGGGAATGTCCTCCCTGTTCCCTGTATCCTTTGATGCTGTGTTCACAGCTCCTGTGCACACAGTTCCTGCCAGGTGGCCTTTGTGTCAGCATCCACTGATACCCATGCATCTCTGTAAGAGTGGCTACTTCCCAAGAGTCTTGAACTTTTGGAGTTTCAATGCTGCTTCCCTCCAGATCCTCTGCACCCTCAGATGCAGATTCAAAAACCGTGGTTTTTATTGGAGTGTTGTTTCTAATAGCAAAATATAAGAATCTGCCTTCTATGTGCCACTAAGAAAGCATATCCTCAGTATCACTGGTGGGACATTTGTGTAGTGGAATCCGACACCACCATAAAAACCAATATAGTCTCTCAGCCAGGATGAAAACAGGAATGTTCAGCCAGGCTTATTACTATAAGATAAGAGACAACACTGTCTGTTACACAATGTAGATTTCATGTGTATATATAAATATTAAAAATACATACACAAACGTGGTCATTTCAATGGACCCTTTGCTCTGTTTGTACTTTGCTCTCTCGTGGGGATGTGTCAGTTTCTCAAGAGTCTTTTCAAACTTTTTTTTTTTTTTAAGAAAATACCATATTCAGTCTTTAATCATTTGGTAACTCGGCCTCCGCCTTTCTTCTTGCCTCATGTCACTCTTGAAAACACTCCGTCAGCCAAATTCAGCCTCTTGCTTAAGCTGACCTTCAAAGGAACTTGAGTAACTCAGGAATGGAGACAAACAGCGGGTTCAGGTCTCGATGACCTTTGCCAGGTGCCTGTGTTACCTCCCTCCTTATCCTGAGGGAGGTAAGTCTCTTCAAGGTTGACACACGTTCTGGAGGGGAGAGAGGGTAGGAAGTGACTGTTTACGTCCTCTCCCCTCCTGCTCCTGCCCTTGAGGAGTACCACTTATTCTGCAGAGGTTCAAACTCTAGATGCTTCTGAACTGGTCAAATTCCTGGTCACCTCCTCTGAGGAATGAGGCCAAACACCAAACATAGGGCTGAGCTCCCAAATGACATAGCCAGAGGGTTACCAAGTGGTCAGTCCTTAGAGAAACTAAAGCCCATATAACTTCAGAGTCACCTTCATCCATGAAAAAGGAGGGATGCTCTTCAGAAGTGCTGTCTACCAAGGACTCCTAGTGTTGTTTGTGGCTATGCTGCTGTGGCTGACAAGAAGCTCAGATGTGAAATGGCTTCCTACCTTGAAAGGTTTGGACATTTTGAGACCGGGTCTTGTAGTCCAGGCTGGCCTCGAACTCACAATATAGCTGGTGATGACTTTGAGCTGACCCTCCCACTCAAGCACCACCTTCCCTAGGAAGTTTCCCAGAATGCCCAAGGAGAGTTCTCCACCCTGTCTTTCAGGTCCTAGATCCTTGTTCAGGTAACTGACGCTAACGTCACATCCGGTAGCTTGTTGTGGATGCAAGTGTTTGCCTGTTCTTCCCTCCAGACCTGCAACTTCCATGAAGCCTTGAATAGAGCACATGTTCAATACACTTAACACAAACTGTTAAAAAATTATAATAAAATTTCGGCTCATGTCCACCACCTCATTCAAATCCGTACTCACCCTGTGACTCAGTGAGGGGGCTTATTTTTCCTACTTGTCAAGTTCGGAACCTGAGGATCAGGCAGGGTAAGTAAGGTGTTCATGACCAAATGCATGGCAGAGCCCCTGAATAGGAGCCTCACTCACTTGGGGGATTAAACATTTGACTCAACTGTACTAACAAAGACATGTATGAAGAGGCAGGGACTGAAGTGTACAAAGGAATTCCCGAGAGTGCTCCAAATAATAACGAAAATGGGGTTGGTCAAAGTTGCTAGAACACTCCTTGAAATGAACCCGCAAGCAAGCAGAGCAGCTAAGACAACAAAAGCAGCAGATTCAGCACATCTCCCAAAAGCACGTGAGGGACCTGCCCCATGGCCAGGAAGGAAGCCACAACGAGGGCATCTTGAGTTATTACAAGTCAAAGTCTTGTCAACTAGAGGGACAGGCCTGTTTCTTCTGTCATTTGGTTTGGTTTAGTTTGGTTTTGACAGCATCTCTTGTATCCCAGGCTGGTCTCCAACTCCCGGGGTACCTGAGGATGGCGTTGAACTTCTGATCATCTACCCCCTCAAATGCTAGGATTATAGGGGCATCATTGTCCATGCTTGGTTTATGTGCTGCTAAAGATTGAATCCAGAGTTTCATACATGCTAGGCAGGTGTTTTATAAAATAAACTGCATCTCTAGGCCTGAGACCTGTTTCTCTCCTTCTTTCTTTCTTTCTCTTTCTTTCTTTCTTTCTTTCTTTCTTTCTTTCTTTCTTTCTTTCT
>JADRCD010237822.1:0-25227 GCA_019843815.1 Montemys delectorum | reverse complement strand
TCTTTCTTTCTTTCTTTCTTTCTTTCTTTCTTTCTTTCTTTCTTTCTTTCTTTTAAAAAAAAAAAGAGAGAGAGAATTATTTGTTTTATGTATATGAGTACACCATTGCTCTCTTCAGACACGCCAGAAGAGGGCACCAGACCCTATTACAGATGGTTGTGACCCACCCTGTGGTTGCTGGGAATTGAATTCAGGACCTCTGGAAGAACAGTCGGTACTCTTAACTGCTGAGTCATCTCTCCAGCTCCCTGGTCCTGTTTCTTATTGGCAGCACCAATTGTCCAGGTTTGCAGAACTCCCAGGACCTTTGGAAGTAAAAGAAAGCAATTCACTCTGTTAGCTTACAAATAAGTAGTGTGTTATAAGTAGTCTTATTAATTTATAAACATGTAGTAGACGTGAAAGGGTTTCAGGTTACATTGCCACTTAAGGAGTATGTGAAGTTAGCAGGCTGCCAGAGGCTCAGCCATTCAACTGGGATCCAGTGGACGCTGGAGAAATGAATGAAGGTGCATCTGCATCTCAATTTCTTTTATGATTGAGATTTGAGTTCTAATCTGAGGGAGACTTCCATGGAAAGGATGAGCTGGAGCCAAATGTAGTCATCATGACTGGTTCCTCAAACCACAGACAAAACTAGTTGTTTGTGTGCTTTTCACCGCTGAGGTAATCAATAGTGCTGGTCCCTGGCTGCAGCCATGAGTCATGGGTGTGTGAAAATGTCTGGCGCTTGTGTCCATCCCAACAGCGTGACACCTTCTGAGCTCTTTTGAGACAAGACAGGGGCCGAGATTGGGACAGCACTTTCATGTTACCAAGACTGACAATTAAAGCCAGAGAGATCTTAAGTCAACGAATGGCTGTCTCATTATCTGAGCATAAAGACGGCTTCGTGCATTTGAATACTAATTAGCTTTCCCTGATATTGCATAAGCCCATCTGAGATTGCTTGTAAGTGATTCCTGGAATAATGGCAAGCCAAATTGATAAATAAGGCTCTGGAGGGAAACCTAGCAAAAGCTCCGAACAAACAAAACCTTAGCGAGTCCCCTGCTGTGAGACTGGCAATTTTTATTGAGTGCCTTCTGTGCACAGGTCACAATTCTGAGTTTCATGTTCATTATTCCATTTACTTTCCAGATCAAACCAAAGAAGTAATTCAAGCCTTTTCCGTGTGTTTGTCTTGTTTTGAGATAGAGTCTCAAGCATCCCTGGCCACCCTCAAATTCACTCACTATAGTAGTGAGTGCTTTGAACTTCTCGTCTTTCTGCCTCCATCTCCAAGTGGCATGTGCCATTTTACATGGTGTTAATGATCAAACCCATGGCCTTCTGGATGTTAGGCAAGTACTCTACCATGCTCTATATCCATGGCCTAATTATGGCTTTTCTATCCTCATATTTAAAAAGAAGGAAACTGAGGCCCAGAAAAGTTAGACAGAGTATTCAGGGTCATGGAATTAGAGCAAAAATGAAGCCACAACAGGTAGAGGATATCACTCAAGACCACATTGAGGGCCCTGAGTCTATTCTCATCTTCCTTGGCTGTAACCATGGGCTTTTCCACCTGCAACCCAGTTCCTGAAATAATGAGTCTGAAACTTATTATTTAAGACTAAATGCATAGGCCATGAGCTTTGGCTCATTCCCCAACTAGCTTATAAGTTAATTAGCCTGTTTGTTCTATTATATCTGTGCCCCATGCCCATATGTGTTCTGTCTCTCCTCAGTTTCATGCGTCTATCTCCTCAGAGTTCAGGACCAATCTCTTCTGGCACCTGACTCTATCCTGGAGTTTTTCTCTCCCTACCAGAATTCCCACCTCCCATTTCCTGCCTCCCCTAATGAACCATCAGCTTTTTAATGACAGGTGATGTTTCCACACAGTACACAAGAGATTCTTTCTACCATTGGCATCTGCTCCCTCTGCACTGACTAAGCCCCCACCCTTACACCTCCTCTTCCCATCTTCCTGAGTCACATCACAAGGTACCTTCAGCTCCCAGTGGGCAAATCACCTTTGCCTGAGGACCAGCTGCTCTCTATCCTATGTCTGACATTGAGACTCATAATCTTAATGAGCCTCCTGAAGCCTGGAGAGACAGCTGTCTGCTCTGTTCCATGGGAAACAGGGAAATGCAGCTCTTGCCACAAAGGAAATAAGAAAGGGTTTGTTATGGAGACAAATAGGAACGGGCCAGACACACAAATTTAAGTTACTCCATATACCATGTTCGGAAGTGGTAATAGCTTTATGACTTTTTAGTAAGGACAGAACAAGAGTCACACAAGGCCAAGAAAATTTTGAAGCCATTGTTTGGAATATCAGGTAGACAGGCAGGGTGGGGAAACTTTACTGTCTGCCTCAGATGCTGTCTGATGCAATCCCATCTCTAATGACATTCTTGTGAGTGTGCACGTGGACATGTATGTTTGTATGTATACACGAGTTAAAGAGATGGCTCGGTCAGTAACGTATTTGCCACACAAGTGTAAGGACCTTCATTTGGCTCCCCAGACCCAAGGAAAAGGCATGGCAATGGCACCTGTCACCTCAGCCAGAATGAAACAGGAGGGTCCTTGGGGCTTGCTGACTTGTCTTGCCTAATTGTTGAGCTACAGGTTCAATGAGAGATGACCCTATTCCAAAGACCAAGGTGGAGAGCTATTGGGAAAGACACCTGGCATTGAGTTCTGGCCTCCATCTGCTCAAGGACATGGGATAAAGCAAACAGCATCTCTCCAGGCTCCTTCAGGAGGCTCAAGGAGAGTTGGAGTCTCAATGTCAGGCATAGGGTGGAGAGCCCTGGGCCCTGAGGTAAATATGACATGTTAATTGGGAGCTGTCTGTGTTGAGCTGAAGGTACCTTGAGATGTGACTCAGAAAGATGGGAAGAGGGGGAGTTGAGGGTGGGGTAGAGAGTGCAGAAGGGACAGATGCTGGTAAGGGCATACATGGGGACAAAAACCAGAGTCCTTGAAAAAGACAAGAGTATAAATTCAAGGCCTTCAAGTGCAGGCCTGAGCCATGGCCTCTGCTTGTTGTGGCTTCATTTTTTATCTAATTTCATGACCCTGAACACACTGTATAACTTCTCTGTGCCAAACACATAGAAATAGATGTACTGTTCTCATCTTACAAAGAAGTCTAGTTTCAGACAAAAGCTATAGCTGATGAGGTTCCAAACTCCTTCCTGGCAACACAAACTGCCACCTGCGTGTGCAGGGGAGCCCAGGTTTGCCCTCATATGACTGACAGAGATGATCCTCTCTGGTGTTGGCGATTCTTCACTGATTTGGTTTCAGTAAGCTTTCCCAACACTGTTCCCACTCAGTCCTTTAACAGGTTCTAAGCAAAGGAAAAAATCTGGAGGAGGGACAAGAGACTAGAACGATGTTAAGGGCTGAGCATGAGGCCCTGGATTCAATACTACCACCAGAAAACCAAACAGAAGAGCAAAAAATCCAGAAAGGCCATTATTTGATTTCAACACAAGGACATTCAGAATCGACAAACAGAATTATTTGTCCTCCTACTGAGGAAGCCCATCTTCAAGTCTATCTCAGTGACTCCAGAATGCTACGAAAGTGAACGACCAAGATACTTCTCAAATGGCTTTCATGAATCCATTAAGTGAGACATCTGTCATGGTTTTTATTAGGAAATATGCAAATGCTCTTCTCAGAAGGCCTCACAACATGATACAACATCAACGAGACCTCTGAGCCCATCCCAAGGTTGAGATAAATGTCCCCTGGACAAGCTCTGAGGACATAGGGTCTTAGTTATGGCTTATTAATGTTTTTCTGACTTTTTTTTTGGGGGGGGGGTGCCAAGGTCTCACTATGTAATCCAGGATCCAGGTTGGTCTCAAATGCATTCTCCTCCTGCCGTGGTATTCTAAGTGCTGGGGTTTACCAGCAATGTTACACTCAACTTTTTACTTTTTGACTTCTCATTTTTAATAGACTGTTTTTTAAAAGAGTAGTTTGAGATTCATAACAAATTGAGAATGGTTCATAGATTTCCCAGTACCTCTCGATGTCAACATGCCTCAAGCAGAGATGTACAACGTGTTAGAATTGATGGCCGTATATTGACGCACCGCCACCCAAAGTCTCTGCTCATTTATCTTCTCAGTGGAAATAAATGCCTCTAAAGGCTTTCATTCAGAGCCTATAACTTCCAGATGTTAATTTTGGGATTCCTGTACTCACGCATCGACGGAGTCGGCTTGTTATTGCTCCTCAATTGAGCAACTCTGCCTTCAGGGAATGATAGCACTTTTAAGTGCCACAGACTTAGCACTTAAACCTTCCTCTTCCAATTTAGCTGGGCAAACTGACAAGAGTCCCACCATGTGTGTGTTCCTCAGTATGGACAGTAGCCAGCTCCGCTCCAATGAGTACTCACCATGTCCCCCATGCTCAGAGATTCACAGAGCTTACCCCACTTAGCTCTATAGCAAGAAGGACTGTGAGGACCCCCAAGTCACTCATACAGGAGCAGATTCAAAGAATGAAGCAAGCTGCACAAAGATCCATGGCAAGTACGCACAGGGCTGGCCTGGGAAGTCAGGCTGTCTGACTCAAGCTCTTTCATTTGGAAGTAGCATTCTTAAGTGAATGGTTTTTTTTAATCCTATGGACTTTGACAGGAAGCACTTTCTGATGACAGTAATGTGCGTCTTGTCACTCATCCCCAGTCTCCAAGCCAGGACATAGTTTGCTCTATGAAAAACTAGGATTCCCTTTACTTGGATCTAAAATATCACAGATTCTGTCTGGTTTATAACCCATGCTTGAGTCTTATAGTGTACCCTATCTCTTAGTTTTGCCTGTGTTAAAAATGTTCAAGTTGATTCACAGTAACTACTAAAACTCAGCCACATCCTTTAGAGTATTTATGTGTGGAAGCCCTAAGCCTCAGGGCAGCTACATTGGGAACAAGAAGTAATGAAGGTTGCCAGGCTGGATATCTCAGTAGGTAGCAGCACCTGGCACCAAGCCTAATAATCTGGGTTCAATCTCTGTGCCCCATACAATAAGAGAGAACTGACTCCTCTAAGTTACCCTCAGACATCTGTCACAGTCAAGAGAATGTCATGCTTCCAGAGGACCTAGTTTCAGGTCCCAGCACTCCTATAGGGTAGCTCAAAATTGCCTTCATGTTGAGCTGCAGGGGATCCAACACTCTCTTCTAGCCTCTGAGCACACTGTATATCAACATTGGGATATACATATACATAATTTAAAATTAAATGTAGAAGGAAATAATAGTCTGGCCTGGTAGTATGTGCCTTTAATCTCAAGCACTCAGGAAGCAGAAGCAGGAGGATCTCTGAGTTTGAGGCCAGCCTGGTCTACAGAGCCAGTTCTAGGACTGCCTGGGCTACAGAGAGAAACCCTGCCTGAAAAGAATAAACAAAATAGTGTATAAAATTACCTCTGTCTGTATGCACAAGCTATTCATGAGCCATAAATATTTCACATTTGTGTTTAGATCTCATACCCAAGACACTTGGTTTTATATATGCAAATACTCAAAAATCTGAGAACATGTGGAATCTAAAACATTTCTAATGTTTTGGAGAACACTTGGATTTTGTTATAGCCACCAGAGAAGACTGAGATAGCCCAAACACTCCATTTCAGGCGCTTCTTGTAAGATGTCATACTAACCACTTTCCTCAATGCTCTGACAAAAGCTGGCTAAGGGTAGACGGTGTTGTCGGCTCACGGTCTGAGAGCACAGGTATCACAATGGAGGAGTGGTGGCAAGAGCGTGAGATAGCCCACAGAGCTGCAGTCAGGACGCTCATCCTCAGTCACAGTGCATCCTCAGTCAGGAAGCAGAAGGAAAGAAACACTCACTTTCCCTTTTTAGTTCACGGACGACAGCCTAGGGATGGGTACTACCCACATGTAGAGTAGATCTTCTCACCTCTAACCCACTCTAGAAACTTCCTCACAGACAAGCCTATGGGGTTGTCTCTTGGGTGATTCTAGGTCTTCTCCAGTTGACAGTGGTGTTCATCACAGACACCATATTCCTCCTGAAGTGCATGATCACCACAATGCAGCCAAGACCCTTGGAGACAAGCTTAGAAATCAGCACACAGAGACATCGCCATTTTACAGAACACAGAAGAAGCACAGTCTCCTTGATAACTGAAAGGGGCCATCAACTGCTGCTTAGCGCTCAGTGTGTGGTAAGCACACCTTCGTTCCTCTCCAGCTCGCCCCTTCCTCTGAGACAGGTAAGTGATGCTGGACTGCATGAAGACTCCATGCAAACTGTCCCTCTAACTTAGAGCCCTGGAGATTTGGCACTCCAGCTTTAGTGCTAGCTCAGGCCAGAAAGGTGAACGTTCAAAGATTTATTTCACTGAAGTTACACGTTTTATTTATTCTTGCTTTGTTTTAGAAACAGGGTCTCACTGCACAACCTGGCTGGCCTGGAACTCACTATGTAGACCAGGTTCGTCTCAGACTTATAGACCTCTGCCTGCTTCTATATTATGAATGCTGAGATTAAAATTGTCCGTCACCACGCCCAGCTCCATTTCTCTTTTTTAAAATATTGCATTTGTAAAAGTAGTGTCCCTCCTCCCGCCCCCAGTTTGTCCACCTAGAACCTTGGAATGTGACCAGTTTTGGAATTCTGTTTTCCAGGCATGATGTAGCTGTTGTGTTCTTGGAATCGGAGCATCTGTGATGTCACACACAAGAGGCTCACAGGACTGGGTCCACTAATATCACCTTATGCTAAACGGGGACAAGTCGTGGAGGACACAAAGCTCAGGAGCTGTAAGGGATCTGTCCCCTGCACAAACATGTGTGAAGTTACAATCACAAGGGCAAGAAAGGCTCTTCTTCAGTGGTTAACTGCCTGTAAGTTGTCAGAGCTCCTGTAAGGAACCCCCACTGAATTCAGTGGTCCAGCAAGCTACGACTGGGTAGATGTGTGTTAACTTGACACAGCTGGAGTTATCACAGAGAAAGGAGCCTCCCTTGAGAAATGTCTCCATGAAATCCAGCTGTAAGGCATTTTCTCAATATCAATGTGGGAGGGCTCAGCCCATTGTGGGTGGTGCCAGTCCTTTTTCAGGCTGGTAGTCCTGGGTTCTATAACTCATGACTGAGCTCCTGCTGAGCAAGGCAGAGGAACCAATCCAGTAAGCAGCATTCCTCCATGGCCTCTGCATCAGCTCCTACCTCCAAGTTCCTGCCCTATGTGAGTTCCTGTCCTGACTTCCTTTGGTGATTGTCTTAGTCAGAGTTTCTATTTTTGCACAAACATTATGACCAAGAAGCAAGTTGGGGAGGAAAGGGTTTATTTAGCTTACTTTCACATGGCTGTTGATCACCAGAGGAAGTCTGGACTGGAACTCAAGCAGGTCAGGAAGCAGGAGCTGATGCAAAGGCCATGGAGGGATGTTTTTTACTGACTTGCTTTTCCTGGCTTGCTCAGACTGCTCTCTTATAGAACTCAAGACTTCCAGCCCAGAGATGGCACCACTCACAAGGTGCCCTACCCCCTTGGTCAATAATTGAGAAAATGCCCCACAGCTGGATCTCATGGAGGCACTTTCCCAACTGAAACTCCCTTCTCTGTGAAAACTGCAGCCTGTGTCAAGTTGACACACAAAACTAGCCAGTACAATTGACCCCTTGTCAATTTGACACACAAACACATCACTATTAAGCCTCAACCCTTATGTTCTTATTCATCCCTAAGATCTAAAGTCCCACAGTCTTTACATATTAAAAGTTCAATCCATTTAAAATGTCCAATGTCTTTTAAAATTCAAAGTCTCTTAACTGTGGGCTCTACTAAAATACATTCTTCCTTTAAGAGGGAAAAATATCAGGGCACAGTCATAATCAAAAGCAAAACCAATGTCTGGGATCCAACTCACGATTATCTGGGCTCCTCCAAGGGCTTGAGTCACCTCTCCAGCTCTGCCCTTTGTAGCACACATCTTGTCTTCTGGGATCCAGATGCCTGTACTCTACTGCTGCTGCTGTCCTTGGTGGTCATTGCATGGTACTGGCATCACCAAAATACTGTCATTCGCTGTAACTAGGCTTCACCAATAGCCTCTCATAGGCTCTCTTTATGGTGCCAGGCCTCAACTCCTTTGCATGACCCCTTCAGTCCTGGGCCATCAATTGCAACTGAGGCTGTACCTTCACCAATGGCCTTCCATGGCCTCTCACTGTGCTAAGCCTCAGCTGCTCTTCAAGATCCCTTCGTGCTGTCAAAACCAGTACCACCTGGATGACTCTTATACATTACCAAGTCCTGCTGCAGCACAAGGTACAACCTTGGATATTTCTGGAACACACAGCCTCTTTGTGCTCTCAGAAAACACTCCCCAGAAGATGTTATCTCAATGATGCTGGTCTCTTCTTAATCACCGCTAATTTCTTAGCTCCAGCTAACCAGCATCAATAGTCCCAGTAATGCAACGTTCTCTCTTTAGTAGTTCTGGTATCTTGTTAATCACAGCTGATACTTCAGCCCCAGCTAACCAGAACCACAGAATCTTCACAATTAAAACAACATGGCCCTGATAAGAGTTTTTAATCTTCTCTCTGAAATTTTACAAGCCAGGCCTCCATCTCTGCACTGTTCTCAACAAGATCTTCCAAGTTCCCACAGACATTCCACAGAGTTCTTAACAACCAGTGGTTCTTCTAGCTCAAAGTTCCAAAGTCGTCCTACAGTTCTCCCCAAAACATGGTCAGGTTGTCACAGGAATACCCCACTTCTGGTACCAATTTGTCTTAGTCAGAGTTTCTATTTCTGCACAAACATCATGACCAAGAAGCAAGTTGGGGAGGAAAGGGTTTATTCAGCTTACTTTCACATGGCTGTTGATCACCAGAGGAAGTCAGGACTGGAACTCAAGCAGGTCAGGAAGCAGGAGCTGATGCAGAGGCCATGGAGGGATGTTTTTTACTGGCTTGCTTTTCCTGGCTTGCTCAGCCTGCTCTCTTATAGAACTCAAGACTTCCAGCCCAGAGATGGCACCACCCACAAGGGGCCCTATCCCCTTGGTCAATAATTGAGAAAATGCCCCACAGTTGGATCTCATGGAGGCACTTTCCCAACTGAAACTCCCTTCTCTGTGAAAACTGCAGCCTGTGTCAAGTTGACACACAAAACTAGCCAGTACAGTGATGAACAGTAGTGTGGAAGTGTACGATAAATAAACCCTTTCCTCTCCAACTTGCTTCTTAGTCATGATGTTCCATTGCAGCAATGGAAACCGCCGACTATGACAACACATTACTTTGATCTGTTGTTGCTACCTGGTCTGTGGTGAACAGATGTTAGTTCACATCTTCCCAGGAAAGAGATATCTGAACACAACAGAACCAAGACTGGGTTTGGGAGAAGTAGTTTCATTGCTGCTATGATGATAAGACAAGCAACTGAAGCTAAGATCGCTTTGAGCGTCTGTGGGGATAATCCCAAAGTAGCCATCCTTTCCGATGCACGATAGAATGGCATGCCTCCTTGCCACGGTAGCAGCTATATTGCCCCTGCATGGCTAATAAGATGCAACTGTGAGTACTCCATCTTTACAAAGAACCCAGGGTGACGACTACTTCTATGTGATGTGTGATGGTATCTGCCTCTTAAATAAATGGGGTCTGCCACATAAGAACGGGGCCCCCAAATGATTGGTGGACTGGAGCATACAGTTTAGTACGGAAACATCTCACATATGGGGTGAGACGGTAAGCTGTGGTGCCACAGGCCCAGAGGCTGCTTGTTCAGAGTGAGCATGAGGAAGGATGAGGTGGAAATGGTAAGGATGGAGCTGGGTGAGAGAGAGGGGATGTAGGTTGCCCAGTCTGCCAGGCTGGATCAGGCTGTTTGCCAGAGTTAAGAAAGAGGTTGATTCAGCAGGGACCTCAGAACAAGTATGGGGGTTTGGAGGCCTTCTAATGGCGTGGTCAGAGACTGTTTTCCCATTCTAGGGACCCTTGAGCATCCAAGTGGAAGCAAATGTGGCAGGATTTGCATTGGGCCAAAGTCGTATGAGAACCATTCCCTTGGGAGCCAAATTTGGTGTTCATGAGCCTCTGAAAGGCCTTAAAGCCCGGTCAGTCAGCGAAAGTACAAATGCTAAGGCAGCACAGGGAAGAAAGATGAAGTGTGTCCCAGAGTACTCGATTGATGTCCACACGTGCCCTGAAGTTGGACCTTATTTGCCTGGCCCAGGGCCTTTCAGCAGCTGGGTGTGACTTAAGGGGGCTAGCAGCCAGAGGCAGAACACCGCCCATTCTGTCAGACCCAGGTAGCTGCTACTGGCACAGCAGATGAGAACACGGACCTGCCCCTGCTTGGTCCCAGGCTAGACCAAACAGAGTGCACCAGTCAGACCAAGCTCCTCCCCTCCCTCCCCCAGGATATGGGGAGATGTACAGCAGCCACATAGCAGTACCCCAGGATGAGGAATGACGACAGCTCATGAAGAATGACTGTGACTCACAAGGCATTGCCTCCCATCCATGATGCTGTCCCCACATTGCTATCTTGAGGGAGCAATGGATACGAGCAATGGGATCTTTTTCATGATGTTTTAGACAATGCTGATGCGTCTATTGTTTTGTTTTGCATTGTTTTTTTCCTTTACAGTTTTGTTTGTTTATAATATCTCCAGCCGAAACCTGAGACCAACTCTCACTTGCCTGGAACAGTGCCCGGGAGGGGTTTGGAGAGCCCACCCACACTCTGTAAAGGGCTTCCCTACGCAGCGCTAGCTTTGACTGTTTTGCAGATTTGTTTAAAGCATGTAAAAGATGGAAAAGTTCGGTAGTGGAAAATCAGTGTGCACAGATGCAAGGGCCAGGAACAGCTATCATATTCCTTGTGAGCTACACAGTTGGATGCGGTGCCGATGATAACTGAGAGTGATTAGTGAGAAAACCCTACAGCAATCTGTGACGTGAAAGCACCAGCTAAGTGGTTGAAACACACAGGTAAGAGAAGGCATATCCAGACACCTGAACGAGAGGTAGGCTGGGCATCAAGTACTAGTTACATCTCCCATTGCTAAGACGAAGTGCGTGACAACATCAACTTGAGGGAAAAGTTTATCCTGGGTCGCAGTCCAAGAGCAAAGACCATTGTGTCAGAGAAGGCATGGTGGCAGGAATGTGAGCCAACTGGTGGTACATCCTTGGTCAGGAACCAGAGAAGAGAAGGGGAGGGGGAGAGGAAGGGAATGGGAGGGGAGAGAGTAAAGCAGGGGGGGGGGGGAGAGAGGGAATGAGAGAGGGGAGAAAAGAGAAGGAGAAGGAGAGAGGGAAGGGGAGGGTACAGGCCTTTAATCTTAGCACTCCAGAGGCAGGAGGCAGGAGGCAGGAGGCAGGAGGCAGGAGGCAGGAGGCAGGAGGCAGGAGGCAGGCGGATCACTGGTCTACAGAATGACTACATGGGAGTCAGGGCTACACTGAGAAACTCTGTCTTGGAGAAAGAAAAAAAAAACCAACACATATACCTGTGAAGCAGTAGTGACAGAGGTGGCGAGATGCCTTAAAAGATAATGACAGTGGAGACCATGATCAGAATAAAGAAAGCAGCATGCAGGGAGATGGTGAGAAGTGTTGAGGTGTGGTCTTGCTGTCTATTATAATGCTAATGAAGGCTTTCAAGACCTGGGGTCTGCACATAGACCCAAGTGACTCCGCCTCCAAATCATTTCTGATTGGTAAATAAAGATGCCAACAGCCAATAGCTGGGTAGAAGAGACATAGGTGGGGTTTAGGTTTCCTGGGCTTTGGTTTTGGAGGAGAAGGTGGAAGAGGAAGGAAAAGCTGCTGTGGGTTAGGTGAACCATAAAAATGTGGCCCTGCAGTGGTGGCGCACGCCTTTAATCCCTCTGGGAGGCAGAGGCAGGAGGATTTCTGAGTTCGAGGCCAGCCTGGTCTACAGAGTGAGTTCTAGGACAGCCAGGGCTACACAGAGAAACCCTGTCTCCAAAATCCAACCAAACAACCAAACAAAAATGTGGCCCAGGGCTGGCCAGTTGGAGTTAAGAACAGCCCAGATGAACATAGTCAATAATAATTTGGGGTTATCAGTAGGAGAGAGGGTAGATACCTGCCCGGCTGTGGTGCTGATATAAATATAAAGCTTGTGTACGTCTTTTATCTGGGAACTGAATGATCAAAGGTGGGGTAGAAACCCTGGATTGGGATTAAATAATTTCTACAACAGAGAAGGAAAAACAGTTTGTGACAAGAGCCAGGGCCACAGCAGACTGTCCCTGGACCAGCAGAGCACCCCTTGCAGTACTTTACCTCTTGGTACTCTAGGGGAAACCCCGCCCCCCCACACACACACACTGCATCCTACCAGTTCACAGAGCTATGAGCAGAACATCAGCAGATTGGCACCTTTGCCTCTGTGGAGCACTTCTGGAAGTTTTATAGCCACATGGTATATCCTGGGGACACGACAGACCGCAGTGACTTTCATCTCTTCAAACAAGAAATTAAACCCATGTGGAAGGACGATGCAAATAAAAATGGGCCAAGTGGATCATTCGGCTTCCAAAGGGCTTAGCTTCCCACTGCTGGGAGAAACTCATCCTGGCCATGGTTGAGGAGGAGAGCGGTGGGGCTATGGTCTCTGTCTGCTTTCAGGAGGACATTGTTTCTATATGGAATAAGATCTCCAGCGACCACAGGCTGAATCCCGGATATTCTTCGGCATGTGTTTAACCTACCACCCAACACCATTATGATTCCGAAACTCACACTGACAGCATCAAAATGCCAGGCAGGCTGGGCCCCCAACGGTTCCCTTTTTTAAAAGCCTCTGGAAGCTGCAATTGAATGTGCCCTGACCCTCTCCCTCTCTGAATATCACCATCACTGAAGTTGTCATCAGAGTCACTTGTTCTGTTGGTGTGGCACCTGGAAGACCCTTCTGTCCTGGACAAGAGGAAAAAAGAGCGAGCGTTATCCTTGAAGAAAAGGCTGGCAACAGCAACTACTATGACAGTTGAGATGACAAATAAATGATGTAAGCCAAAAAAAAAAAAAAAAAAAAAAAAAGACTCTCCTCCCCCCAGGGATATATAAATGTTTAACAACTGCTTAGAGAGGGCTCTTCTATGGTAGTAGTGGGGGGCTCTTCTATGGTGGTACCTGCCTGTAACTTGCCTGTGTTCCTATACAAAACCTCAGAGCCATGCTCCTGTAAAGGACTCCCATTAAACTCCATGTTCTAACAAGATGCATTTTAAAAAATTGTGTGTGTGCCTGAGCATGTGTGTGCCAGAGCCCAAAGAGATGAGAAAGGGGTATCAAATACCCTGTGTGGTGGTTTGAGTAGGAATGGCCTCCAGAGACTCGTGTGTTGGAATGGTTGGCCCATGGGGAGTGGAACTATTAGGAAGTGTGGCCTTGTTGGAGTGGGTGTCGCCTTGTTGGAGAAAGTGTATCATTGTGGGGGGAGCCAGCTTTGAGGTCCCCTATATGCAAGTTTAGCCTAGTGGAGCTTTTACCTCTGCCTGTCAATCAAGATGTAGAACCCTCAGCTCCTCCTCCAGCACCATGTGTGCTTGCACACTGCCATGTGTGCTTGCACACTGCCGTGTTCCCCACCATGATAATAATGGACTAAACCTCTGAAACTGTAAGCCAGCCCCAATTAAATGTTTTCCTTTAAAAGAAGTGCTGTGGTCATGGTGTCTCTTTACAGCATCAGAAACCCAAACAAAGACACCCTGGAACCAGTTACAGGCAGGTGTACGCTGCCATGTTTTGAGGGAACCAAACCTGGCTCCTCTGCAAGAACACCAATGTCTCTTAACCACTGAGCCATCTCTCCAGCACATTCCTTTGTTTATTTGGTTGGTTGGTTTTGGTTTTGTTTTTTTGTGGGTTTTTTTTTGTTTTTGTTTTTGTTGTTATTTTGTTTTGTTTTGTTTGAGACAGGGTCTCGATGTGCATCACATGCCGTGCATGTTAGAATTCCTCCAAGTCATATTCCCTTCTTTAGTCAGCACAGTGACCTTCCTTCCCCTCTGCAGGGCCATCAGAACCCAAATGGTGCCATAAGTCCCACCTGGATCAGACAAAGAAAAGAACAGTGGAGTAGAAACTTCAGTGTCAAGAAGTTCTTCTCCTTTCCTCCCTTAGAGTCCTGGAGAAAGCCACCTCATCTTCCTGAGCCTCAGATTTTTCAAACGGGAATGAAAGTGCTCACCGCAGCAATGGCCGCCGGGAACAGGGTGTTGTCTGTGTACTCTAATCATTACCTAGCTGGCCCATGTCCTCCTCTGCAGCAAAGGCAAGTGAAGAAGTGAAGCTAGCGGCAGTGGGCATGGCCTTTTCACTCATTGCATGCTGTACGTCAACACAATAGAACATTTGCTCTTTCATGGCCAAGATCAACAGTGAAAGGGAATTGGGATAATATTGATCCTGAGAGAGTTGGAACGCTGAAACTTCACAGAACATATCAACTTTCTCACGCTTTCCATTGTCAGCTTTGGCCAGGGATCTCTCTGGGCATCTTATGAAAAACCTGAAGACAAAGCCATATGAGCCCTTATGGGACTTTCTCTGCAAGTAAGACCTCCACCCACTGGGTTCGGGGCTGTTCAACTAACTAATGATGAGAAGAACAGGCAGGCACAGAATAGCAGCCAGCTGGTAACAACTCAGGTTGGTTCTGTGGAGGGTTTCCAGGCTCAGCCAGGATGGGAATTCAGGAGCAGAGGGCTAGCTCATTGAAAAACAAAACAAAATAAACAAACAAAAAACCCCAAGACTTGCAGAGAGTGCCCTCCCTAGTCTTTTGTGACTTAGGTGAGCCAGCTAGCACTAGCATCAGCCCGGCTCCAAGAGCCATTAAGTCCTTGCTGTGGACTGAAGTATGTCTCTCCATTCACCAATTCACATGATGTTAGAATCCCACTCCAGGATCCCAGACTGTCACTGTTTCTACAGACATGGTCTCAAAAGAGGATTTCATTAAAAGGATAGAATTTTTAATGAGATCAGGACAGACCCAACCCACTACGACTAGCATCCTTATAAGAAGAAGATGACATATCTAGTCTAGGCAATCACAGAGTGAAGACATATAAAGATAGAAGGCAGCCAGCCATGTGTCAGGGAGAGAGGCTTCTGCTAGGTGCTGTCAAGGCCCTGAGAAGGAGGCATTCTTGCCAACTCCTTTGTCTCAGAACAGAGTCACTACACGCCTGGAAGCTTCCTTGACTTCATTTGTTTTGGTTTTGAGGCAGTGTCTCATTATAGAGCACAGGTTGACCTGAAACTCATGATCTTGATTGATCAAGTACCTCCTGAACAATGAGATTACAAGCATGATGGCGGTCGCTAAGCCATCAGTCTAGAGTTCTTGAACAACAAGTGCCTCAGACCACAGGGACAAAGCCTCTGAGGTGAGGGATTGCATTTGTACAACCCTAGTAATCTGTGACCACCAATCAAATGATACCAGCCTACCCAGGCCTATACATCCCTTCTCAGCCCTACCCAGACCTACTCAGCCCCACCTAGTCCTACTAAGCCCCACCTAGCCCCATCACACTTACCCACGCCCTGTAGCCCCTGACTTCCACCCCAGTCTATAGCCATGTTTTAGAGTCCAGACAAGAATATGGGCCTGGACACCTTCATATAGTATGTTACCCAACACACACACACACACACACACACACCCCTCTAAACTTCTAGTACTTGTTTATGTAACACTGAGTTAAGTGTTAAGTAAGACTTAACATACAGACTTCCTGTATGTTACTTTTGAACCTGTCCCTCAACCCAGAGGTACTGATGCCCTGTCATATTGGATAAAGCAGCTAAGACTCCACACAACCCCCTCTGTCCATCTGGACTCTGTGTAGAGTAGTAACCCATGGCTCTACATCAGCCGCTAGGAGCCAGCACCTTCATCCCAGGAAAAAGAGAAGTTATGACAATGGAGACCATCCCCTCCCCATCCTTCCACTCCCCAGACACAAAGTAGTCATAGAAACTCTGTCCTCCAGGCCCCCAGGATGGATGCAGTGATGGCACTAAGGGAGAGACGGTGCTCTGCACATCTTTGTGCTGTAACAGTGCTGGGAACAGAAACAGACTGGACAGAACCAGGGGGCCAGAGACTGCTTAAGACAGCTCATTCCTGGATCCCACATCAACACATCTCAGTCAGTGCCAGAGCAGTCTGCACCATGCTGGCACCCTTACTTCCAAACCAATCAGCTCCCAAAGGAGGCCCTGAGGAGAGCCTCTGATACCATGAACCAGCAGCTGTCTCTTACTACCTGTGAAAGGACAATACTGGGAAGGTTTGATATTTCAACCCATGATTCATGTGTGTGTGTGTGTGTGTGTGTGTGTGTGTGTGTGTGTTTAGCAAACATGGACATGTGTGCAGGCATGTGGAGGGTAGAGGTTGAGTTCTGTGTCTTCTTCAGTTGCTTTTCCTATTTATTTTCTGAGCCAGGCTCTCTTGTTGAACCTATTAAGTACCAATTAGACTGACTGACCAGCAAGCCGCAGGGACCCACCTGCTCAGCACTGGGGTTACTACAGGTCCCCAAACTTGCATAGCAAGTACTATATCTATAAAGCCAATTCCCCAGCCCAGATTGATCTTTAAAATTCACACCCATCTATCTACTTCACACACTCAAAAAAATGTCTGCTGGCTTTCAGTGTATGTTTGGAAACACCAGCCTGACAGGTGATTGTTTCTTTGTGGCTTGGCTGCACTGTTGAGAAGTTCAAAGGGCTTTGAAGGATATTTTGCTACAGAATTTTTCTAAGGGAGAATATCAAATCCATGTCAAGGCAGTGGTATGAGGAAATCTCATCAGGGCATTGAGTCCACAGTGAGCCAATCTGGACTGATTTCCAAACCTGTCAACAAGAAATCAAGTTTATGTCAAAAGGCCTTTTGAAAAATGTGGGATCATGAACTGCGAGGACAGCTCATCCAGTAAGTTGCTTGTCATGCAAGCACATGAATATGAGTTATATCTGCAGAATCCACACTGTAAAAAAGCTGGAGTGGATGGTACATGATTGTCAACCCAGTGCTAGGGAGGCAGAAACATGCAGATTCCTGGGGCTCATTGAGCCTAACTGGGGCCAGCTGAGCCTAACTTTCAAACTCTGGGTCAACGAGAGGCACTATCCAAAAAAAGAAAAGAAAAGATGGGTGGCTCATTAGGAATGACACAAGAGGTGGCTGGAGAGATAGCTCAGTGATTAGGAGCACTGACTGCTCTTCTAGAGGTTCTGAGTTCAATCCCCAGGAACCACATGGTGGCTCACAACCATCTGTAATGGGATCTGATGCCCTCTTCTGGTGTGTCTGAAGACAGCGACAGTGTACTCATACATTAAAAGAAAAGTTAAACGAAAAGAGGATGGATGTCCTCCACATGTACATGCATGCTTGCACCTGCACACCCACTCCCACACCCACCCACCCACCCACACACACACACACACATACATAATAAATAATAATAACACAACACAATATTTTTGAAAAAATCAGCAGAGGAACAACATGTAGCTGGGGTTCAGAGAGGTGGTATGAAGCACCCTCAGGTACCCAGATCCCCAGGAGCCTGGTGTCCTCGTTCCTGATGAAAATCCCACATGAAGCATCAGAGCACCCTACTGCCTCTGACCAGCTCATCCCAACTCCACTGGGTGCTTCCCATTGGTTCTGCTCCTTGACAGGGTTCCTGGGGTGGGAGGTCAGAGATAAAGAATGGCTTGGACCTATATTCCCTCTGTCCACATGGGTGGGCACCCAGGAACAATTCTCTCTGTAGGAGGTCTCAGTGACTTTTCCCTGGCTGACCCTCGGCCAGACTGATGGGAAGGGAGAGGAAGTAGATGGCCCCTTCATAAACCACAGCTCAACTCTCCAATGAATTATCCCCATTTAGCAGCAAAGCTCATAGAGGTGTTTTTAGAAGAACCGGAGCTCCCCGTGGGCCTGGTTCTTGTTTACCTTACTCCTGGATGTTTCCCAAGCCCCTCCCCCCCAGAAACACACCTATAAATATCTGTAGAGTAGAGAATGGCGGGGGCCAGATAACACGCTAACAAGTGTTGGGTTTGCTAGGAATCCTCCTCCTAGAGCAAGCAATCCTTCTCTTGACTTCTCCATTTGGTGCAGCTGTCTCACAAGTGCACTTTTGGTACACTGTGTCATTGTGTTCACTCACCTTCGAACAATGTCTAACATTCGTTTGTTTCCTTCATCAGCTCATTCAACAATTCCTTTTTATGTGTCAGGCACTGCCGTGGGCACTAAGGATCAATCAAAAAACCACCAACCTGTAAAAATCAGCGAAAGTTTGTTCCCAAAGGTGTTCTGCGTGTCAGAAACTGTACCTGGCATTGGGGACATGACAGTGGACAGGGCAAAGAGGAAGTCAGCATCCTTGTCCTCCCAGTGGGATGAAAAACAGTAGGAGGATAGCAATAAGATGAATGAGTATCAGGGAGTATCAGGAGCTTGGCACGTGTGTGAGAGGACATAGTGTGGAACTCCGAGAAGTAAGCGTAGTCCTCGGCTCCCCCCCCCCCCCCCCCGCGCTCTTCCGCCTCTCCCCGACCCCTCGAAGTTCATTTGTCAAATCCTAGTCCCTCAAGTGACAGGACTTGGAGGTAGAGTGTTCGAGAGGCGATGAGGAAATGGAGGTAGAAGAATCCTTACGAACAGGACCAGTGAGTGACCCTTCCGCCATGTGAGCACACAGCAAAGAGACAGCTCTGACCAGTTGAAACGCTAAGCCAAAAGGAAAATTCCTGGCAATAGAGGACAAAATGGCTACCTATAAGCCAACTGACATCCCAGAAAACCTGGCCCAGATTTGCTGATAGTTCTACAATGTGACAGGACACTCGGCCTGCTTTATGCAAAAAAAAAAAAAAAAAAGTATATCTTTTACAAACATTATTTCCAAACAAATCATTTGGGATTATAATCTGGCTGTACTCAAGAAACTTTATAAAAAGGAAACCTGAGATTTAAAAAAAAAAAAAACAAAAAAAACTGATGCCCCATCCAAAAAAAGAAAAAAGATTCATTCACGCGTAGAACCTGAGTTTGGCCGCCAGTACCTATAATGGGGTAGCTTACAACCTGCTTGAAACTCCAGCTCCAGGAGATCTGATACGTTTTCATAATTAATAAAAATAAAAGTTTAAAAAGAAAAAGAAAAACAACCACCCCAGCCCATGTTTGAACTCAGTTCTGCCACCCACCAGGACCATGTTTTCCCACCCACCAGGACCACGTTTCCCCACCCACCAGGACCATATTTCCCCGCCCACCAGGATAATGTTTCCCCGCCCACCAGGACATGTTTCCCCGCCCACCAGGACCATGTTTCTCCGCCCACCAGGACATGTTTCCCCGCCCACCAGGATATGTTTCCCCACCTACCAAGACCATGTTTCCCCGCCCACCAGGACATGTTTCCCCGCCCACCAGGACCAAGTTTCCCAATCTGTTGACCTGATTTCATAGAGCCCCTGTGATAAGAAAATGAGATGGAGAGAGAGAAGAAAGAGCTGGCAGAGCAAGAGGAGCCTTTAGGGAAGTAGGCCCAATTTAGCAGCACATTAAAAACACAGCTGACAGTGACCGGAGCCTGACATCAGTCAAAGGCAGCAACTCCACCACACCCATCCACCTCCCAGACCCACCCCAGGTTTCCTGAGACACCTGGGACTGGTTCTGCAGGAATTGTCTCCAACATTCAGATGTCAATGTTCAGACTGAGAAGCTGAGCCATGCCCTTCCTGTCCTGGTTCCAAAGGACACAACAACCCCATGTGTCTCTAGGCCAGCAGAGCACACACATAGCCCTGTCCAACAACACACTGCACTCACAGTACCTAGAAAGCTGTCCTCACTCACATGCAATTAGTATTTGATGTTCCATCCATTCAAGGAATACATCGTAACCTCAATGTATAGAGTGGGGCTGGGTAGAGCCTAGGACACAAAGATGGCCATGTCACAGGGTGCTTGCTCATGTCTTGCCTAGCTCTTTTCTTTACAATGTCTTTGGGAGTTTCTTTTTGTTGTTGTTGTTTTGTTTTTGTTTTCGAGAAAAGGTTTCTCTGTTTAGCCCTGGCTGTCCTGGAACTCACTCTGTAGACCAGGCTGGCCTTGAACTCAGAAATCTGCCTGCCTCTGCTTCCCGATTGCCTTACCTCCTTCCATAAGCCTTTTCCATCCCTCAGAGCTAAATTGAAGTCCATCTCCTCTTGGCCTCCCCCTACCCAAGTCGGATTTAAGACCCTCTGTGCCCTACCCTACTCAGCCCACCTCATGATTAGCTGTGTCCTGTGGTCACGGGCCTCCTTCCTATCCTATATGGCCCTTCCTGCAGATAAATACTGTTCCTTTCTTACATAGGTATATTATCAAGCCAGTGTTGTGAAATGTAGTTAAAGCTTGGCAAACATACACAGGGCAGCTATTTTTAATACAGTTTCTCGATAGTCAAAAACGTGACAAATCTGAATTTTTAGTCTGTAATATATAAGCAAGAGCCCTTGCTGTTCGTTCTGGAAATACTGAGCTGTAACTATTGTAAAAGGCTGTGAATATAAAATAGTCAGTGATGTGAAATACAGAGCAGGAACCGAGACAACAGCAGCATTACAGTATGCTGCTGTTAGGTTTCCATGTTAATAATAGCAATGACATTTAAATTTCTCCAGAAGGCAAGAATGAAAGTCAAGAGACCTGGATTTGCCCTTCAACTATGACTTTCAAACTGTAGACCCTGGGCAACCCCTGTAGATTCCAAAGGATGATGACCTGTAAATGCAAAGGGATTTATCTCTGGAGAGCACTGTAAGACATCTTGAGTCTGTGACAGGTGGAATCTGTGACCAGTGCTCTTCCAGAGACACACACAGGCACAGCATGCCTAACATACCTTCTTCCAGAACAAACATCAGTTTAATTCAGTTCTGAGCCCAGTAGGTGCCATTAAGTCTCAAAGAAACCCAGGCAAGTCTCTCTCAGTACCTACACCTCTCACCTCACCCCATCTCCCACACCTCTCCCTCCTGGGGCTGGGCTTCCCCCCACCCATCTCACAATCTCTTCTTCCTGTAACTCAGACCTTTTGGCTATGTGTGCCCTTCTGTTCTTTTGCCTCCTGGCTGTCTCCCTTCCTTGATCTCCCCTGGACCACTTACCAGCTCTGTTGTCAATCACTCTCCCCTCCTCACTCTCCTCTCATGGCCGGCCCCCCGTTCATATCTACAGCAAACCTTCTCAACCATATCTTGGGACAGTCATATCTTCATTTTTTTTCATTCAGATCTCACATCCCCGACTCTGCAAATGTGTTCATGAAGATACTCTTGTTCCTTTTCTGACGAATGCTCAGACCCTCCTCATCATTCCCTTGTGTAATTCTTGTGTGTGTGTGTATGTGGGGGGGGGGGTCACACTGGAGGATTTTGTTGTTGTTGCTATTGTTGTTTAGTTTTATTGTTGTTTTATGGGGTTTTTTGTTTTGTTTTTGGACAGGATTTTTCTGGGCAGCCCTGGCTATCCTGGAACTCACACTGTAGACCAGGGGAGCCTTGAATTCAGAGATCTGCCTGTCTCTGCCTTCTGAATGCTGGGATTAAAGGCAGATGCCACCGTGCCTGGCTCCTTGCTATAACTCTTAAAACACACCTTTTAAAAGTGCCATCACCAAAGCTCAAGTGGTCACTGGGCAGCCTTTGAAGAAGGAACGGACCCAGGCAGGCAGCAAGAGGTCTAGAGCACTGTGAAGTCTGGGTTGTTAACATGCTGGAAACAATAACTGAAGCCTCTGGGAAGCAGTAAATTCTCCCTGTGGTCATTTATCATCACCCCAGAGACCAAGTTTTAGGGAGCAGTCAGCAACAAAAGCATACTTCACTCTAACCTGTCCAGTTCTGCTACCCAGGAAGTTGAGGTACAGAGGAAGGCTGAAAACTTGGGGATGAAGTTCTCCAGTAAATGAATGCCCCAGGTTCTACTAGGGGCTAACCTGCTCTACAGCAGCCACTGGGCCTCATCTATCAGCTCTGAAAGAAGACAAAAAGAACTCGAAACACTTTTCATGCCTGAAGAGGGGCGGGACATAGAGAAGGGACAGAAAGGTTTCTAAGAACCTGAATACCCTTTCCCTAACCCCTACCATCCCACGTAGGCTTAGAACCTAAGCAGACCTCCTCACCTTCCATCTTACCACAGACTG
Organism: Montemys delectorum; assembly: GCA_019843815.1. Lineage (NCBI taxonomy): Eukaryota > Metazoa > Chordata > Mammalia > Rodentia > Muridae > Montemys > Montemys delectorum. The sequence continues at coordinate 2,932 of JADRCD010237822.1, read as the reverse complement.
ACATTTCCCTAGGGAGCCCAGGCTATCACTACAGTCAATCCTGCAGGGCCGATTGATTGAGCCTCTCCAGGAAGCCCTCCCTGACATGGTTATACAGCAGGCTGACTTGGCCTGTGCTTATCTGTGCAGTCATTCACAGCACCCCACAGCACACCTCGGGCTACCGCCACACCCATTCCCTGCATTATCATGTGAGCTCCAGCCAGGTGAGAACCCTGGTTTAGTCATGTATTGAAGAGACAGTGAAGAATCAGAGCGAGTCGTGGAGGTGCCTTGGCTGAGTCACAGCAGACAGAGTTGACAAGCTATACACAGCTGGAAGTCAAGGTGTTAGGTAGAAGTATGCTTGCTGAATGGTCCTTCTCTAAAGCCTCCATACTCACATGACCTATGTCTCTACCGTTGGTGGCTAGGTCTATGCGCTCCAGGCTGAAACCTGGGGGAACTTTTTCTGATTGAACCAAATTGAGAAAACATAGACCAAGAGAAAACACGGCAACTGTATTTGAAGATTTTAGGAAGTGGGAATCCTAGCCATAGCCCAGACGTCCTATAGAGATGCCTACTAGTCAGAAGTTCCACTCAGCAGTATTTCTGTGCCTTGGTTTTAAAGATGGAAAAGCTGCCAGTGAGCTCCAGGCAGCTGAGGGCAAAGCTTAAAGAAATCTCACAGGAAAATTCAACAGGAAGCAGAAAACAGGAAAAAAGCTTGCTTGCAAGACCACACACGGCAATCTCAGAAATGAAAAAGAAGAGAGTGTGCCCCCGAAACAGGAATTGGATGTTTGTAAATGGAATATTCAAAATGCAAAGGAAAAAAAAATCACATGCAAGCAAGTACAGTCAGAGGAATGGACAATAACATAGAGGAACGTGCAAAGAAAACAAAGAGTACACCATCACTAAAGAGATAATAGAAGAAAATGAAATCCAAACAAGAATTTTTTTTCATATTTTAAAGGTTCTCCAAGTACCTGCGGGGCAACAGATGTATAAACTGAGGACATGACCACTCCAGGGTATGATTGAGGGAAAGGTTTTTATTGTAGGTATGAGAGAAAGTACAGTCAAGGGCATCTGGAAGAGTCCTGAGCAGAGAGCAAAAGTAGTAGACTAAAGATGACCAACAAGCTGGACAGTGGTGGCGCACACCTTTAATCCCAGCACTTGGGAGGCAGAAGCAGGTAGATTTCTGAGTTCTTGGCTAGCCTGGTCTACAAAGTGAGTACCAGGACAGCCAAGGCTACACAGAAACCCTGTCTCAAAAAAAACAAAAAAAAAAAAAAAAAAAAAAAAACAAAAAACAAAACAAAAAAAAAACACAACAAAACAAAACAAAAGATGGCTAACAAACTGGACCAGGCCATGTGGGGCAGGGGTGGGGGCAAGAAGAAGAGGAAAAAAGTTCAAGAGGGGCAAGAGAGAGAAGGCCAAAAGAGTGGGGGATGGAGGGTGTACCAAGAGACATGGCTGAAAAGGCAGGTTATATAGGAAGGAGAAGCATGAGGAAGGGAAGCTGCCGTGAGCTGGAGAAGGTTATGGTAGGGGAGGGGTAAGAAGAGCTGCACCGAGTCAGAAGGACAGTGTAGACTGAGTAACCGTACTTGTGACACTGAGAGAGCCTAGAGACCAGCTTGTGCTTCTGTATGCTAACAGGCACCACAGTTAGCCATTTGTCCTGAGTTTCTTTTGGACCTGGCAGGAAACCCATGAGCATCTAGACTGAGAATCAGAACTGAATCAAGTTCTATATAACTCACTGGAAACTCAACTACAATGAGACAACATTGTCAACGTTCTGATGGCAAGTTTGTCTAGTCCAATAACCAAAAACTAGGAAGGAGGGCAAGCATTCTGACCCACTAAGTCAGCTCCCTAGCTCACTAAAGGCAATTTAGATATTCAAGATTCTTATTCATCCCTGTCCTCCCTCTGCTGTGATTTAGGGGGTTGGAGAGGGGGCTGGGCCAGTTGTTGTCCTTATTGCCTCCTGCTATGTAGTCCTCATTGAGTCCAGTTCACCTACAAATAGAAGAAAAATTGGTCCTTGGAAGATGTCTTAGTCAGGGTTTGTATTCCCACACAAACATCATGACCAAGTAGAAGAGGAAAGGGCTTATTCAGCTTATACCTCCATTGCGGTTCATTACCAGAGGAAGTCAGGACTGGAACTCACACAGGGCAGGACCGTGGAGGCAGGAGCTGATGCAGAGGCCATGGAGGGATGTTGCTTACTGGATTGCTTCCTCTGGCTTGCTCAGCTTGCTTTCTTATAGAACCCAGGACCGTCAGCCCAGGGAAGGCACCACCCACAATGGGCCCCTCCCCTCTTAATCACTAATTGAGAAAATGCCTTACAGCTGGATCTCACGGAGGCATTTCCTCAAGGGAGGCTCCTTTCTCTGTGATAACTCCAGCTTGTGTCGAGTTGACACTCAAAACCAGCCAGTACAGAAGACAAAAAGAATCATACGCTTTTAATTTAGGAAGCACAGTTACATATATCATACAATCAAATACATAGTACATATCTGTGTCATGATAATTACATGAAAGAGAATCAGTAGGAAAAAGACGTCAGAAAGGGTTATTTAGGGGACAATAACCAACCATTGTTGAGAAACACTGGTTCAGTTAGGGGGAGACACTGTCCGGGGACTGAGGGGAGAGGTGTTGAAGAAGAAAGCTCCCCTAGCCAAGAGTTGGCTTGTTGGCAGGGTATTCATACAGGAAGCTCTGGGCTTGATCCCCTGTACAGCATAAGCTCAGAATGGAAGTACATGGTTACTCTTTGGACAGTATTTCAGGCCCCAGTAAGTCGATGATCATTCCTGTAGAGAGCCGCGGTGAGCGGTGATAGCAAGCAGACAGGTGAATTGCACATGTGCCTAGGGCCAGAGCGCGCCAAGTCACGACCCATCTGGGGGGGGGG
>JADRCD010237821.1:48407-63727 GCA_019843815.1 Montemys delectorum | reverse complement strand
ACATCTGTGCCTTACTCAGCCAGCTGTATCTCCAAAGGTTTTTGACCAAAAAGGGGACTAGCACCTCTTACAAAAATGCCAAGGCCATTTATTAAAGTCTAGCCTTGGGTATGGCTCAATCACAGCTCAAGAATGGTGAGGTGTGTTGTTGCTGTTGTTGTTGTTGTTGTTGCTGTGGTTGTTTGGTTGTTTGGTTTTCTTAATCTCTCTACAGGACTCAGAAGTTGACTTTTTAGGAATATTTTTTAAAATAAGAATGACCTCCTCTGTCTTGATGATTGATAGGAGTACTGATCGAATTTCAAAGAGAACAAGGGCCCCAGGAGCTCTGGTGTTTGCTTTTGCCAGCAGAGGTGGTGAGCAGTCTGCTGGGCTGCCTGAGTGTTCTCTCTTTCCTTTGGGCTGATGCTCAGTGAAAAGGGACCATCTCCTGCCGATAGGACAACTTTGCAAGGGACAGAAGACACAAGATCATTTGTCACAATCAGGCTTCCTGTCAGAAATCAAGGCGATAGAATATCATTGTGCAACATCCTTACAACGTCCTTGACAGCCATCATTGATAAAAAGAAAACCCTTGGCTGGTCATCAGGCCACCGTGCCGGTGGGTAACTATGCAAACTGTGCGAGTCTCACCAGAAACCATTAACAGTAAACCTCAGCACTGGAGGCTTTAAGAGGGTAGTAGCCTCCAAGTGCCTCATGATTGCAGAGGCAGTGTCCAACACGGGGTGTCATTTAGTATCCATCTCCCACATTGGACTGGTTTGTAGGCTCCACATGTTCAGGTCTGCCCATCACAGAGGGCAAGCTTAGGACCCCATAGGCACCAGTGAGTGTTTGTCAATGAAAGAAGTGATGGCGTCACACATAGCCGCAGGGAAGAGCTTTGATCTGAACCATACTATTGTGTCTTTGTGCATAAAAATGAGAATCGTTTTTTATGTATGACTAAGCAATCCAGGTGAGCACTGGGGTGTGTTAGGCCCTAATGATATCATTTTACAGAGAAGGAAGATGCTGACAGACTCAGGAAAATGGAAAGACCCAAAGACCAACCCCTAAACAGATTGCCATGGGTTTGTTTTCCTTTTTGTATTTGTCTGTATTCTTAAAAAACTTTATAACACACATAAATTAGAAACGATCTTTATTAAAGTCATCAACAGAGCTTAAATGCTTTGAAACCCACACATCTTCATTGCAAAAGCTCAGCAAACAAAATGTCACCTCCTTTGTAGAATCCCTTCCGTCAGCCACAGCCACCTTATTTAGGTGACCTCCTTTCTTCTCTGGGGTCTAATTTGTATTTCAGTTTGAAGAACCAGATGACAAAGGAGAAAGAAAAACTCCGCAAAGCTCCCAGCTATCTGGAGGCTGCTTTGTCGCTCAGCAAGCGCATCCCTGAGGGGAGGGAAAGAGAGACTGTGCTGAATGAGTGCTTGGCTAAGGTCAGCATTAAATAGAGGTGTCACCTTTTCCAGAGTCCCCACAAGGATCAAGCAACTTCCCCTACTGAGAAGATACCATTCTGTGGTTAAGCAAGTTTTCTCAAGGCTTCGTGGCTCCGTCCAGCTCTCTAGCCCCAGATGCTTCTTCACATGGTCTTGCTTGCTTGTCAATGGCTTATCTGATCTTTCTCCTTGTGGGTCTTAATTGAATTCTACTTTGGCAATCGTGGCCAAATCTACATCAATGCTCTCTGTTTAAGAATTTATTTTATTTTTAATTATGTGTATGTGTGTGTGTGTGTTGGTGTGTTGGTGGGTATGTGCACAGGAGTGCCCACAGAGGCCAGAAAAGGACTTCAGATCTCCCAAAGTTGGAGTTACACATGGTTATGAGCTGCCTACTGTAGGTGCTAGGAACCATACTTGAGTTCCCAGAGAGAGCAGTGTGTGCTCTGAATTGCCGAATCACCTTCCTTTCCCCCACCCCCTCCCCTGTCATTTAGTATTCTCTTGAACAATCCAAATTTGTCTAATCAGTCATTTCTCACCTAGGGTAAGGTCAAGTCTAAGCTGCCGTAACAAAAATGTATGGCATTTCATTACCTACATCCATGCCCATTTCCAGTATATGCAAGGGCTCTGCCCCTCATGCTCCCTAAGTTTTGTTTCCCTCCTGTATCATTGGCTGATGTCACTGTACCATTCATTGTGGTCTATGAGTGTGTCTATGAGACAGCATAGCAGAAAATCCAGGCTACACTGCTATCCGTTATTAGCATTAAGGGACTTTAATTTTTACAGTAGCTTTAGGTTTACAACATTCAGTGGTGTGGTGGTTTGAACACGCTTGGCTCAGGGAGTGGCACTATTAGGAGGCGTGACCTTGTTAGAGTAGGTATGATCCTGTTGGAGGAAGTGTGTCACTTTGGGGGTGGGCTCCGAGACCCTCCTCCCATCTGCCTGAGAGTGTTGAGTCTTCTCCTGTCTGCCTTCAGAACAAGATGTAGAACTCTCAGCTCCTCCAGTGCCATGCCTGCCTGGATACTGCCATGTTTCTGCCATGATGATAATGGACTGAACCTCTGAAAGTATAAGCCAGCCCTGATTAAATGTTGTCCTTATAAGAGTTGACTTGGTCATGATGTCTCTTCACAGCAGTGCAAATCCTAACTAAGACAAGTGGGAAGACCAGAACTTAGTCGCAGGAACTGACCACATGCTGTCCTCTTACATGTGCAAATGGCTACACTATTGACACCCAACACCACAGTGGGATGTCAGTTGCAATGAATGATTCCCACTGACATTGCTATCACCGGAAGTAGCCCTCCCTCTCAGTGTTATATGTTCTGTGGTTTTGACAAGAGTATGACATGTATCCACCATCATAGCATTATACAAATAGCTTTATCATTCCCCAAATCTCTGTGCTCTGCTACTTTATGCCTCACCTCTCTCCTCCCCTCCCCCACTAGCCCAGTTCACCTCTGATTTTTTAAAGTAATTTATTTATTCACTTCACATAACAGCATAAGTTCCCCTTTTCTCCCACTACTCCTTCACACTGATCCTCCCCCAATTCCTCCCTCCACTTCTCATCTGAGAAAGAGGAGCCCCACACACTGCCCCCCAGCACATCAAGTCACTGCAGGACTAGGCACAACCTCTCCCACTTAGGCCAAACAAGGGAGTCCAGTTAAGGGAATGGGATCCACAGGCAGGCAAGCAGGCAACCGATTCAGGGATGGCCCCCACTCTAGATGTTGGAGGACTCACATGAAGACCAAACTACAGATCTGCTACATGAGTGCAGAGGGCCTAGGTCAGCCTGTGCTCACTCTTTAGTTGGTAGTTCGGTCCCTGGAAGCCCTCAAGGGTCCAGGTTAGTTGTCTCTGTTGGTCTTCCTGTGGAGTTCCTATAAGCCAGCTCCATAAGGACATACATGGTATGTACTAACTTATAAGTGGACAGTAGTCATATAGCATGGGATAACTAGGCTATAATCCACAAACCCAAAGAAGCCAAATAACAAGGAGACCCAAGTGAGGATGGTTGAATCTTTGTCAGAAGGGGAAATAAAATGGATATCAGAAATGGATAGAGGGAACTGGGTGGGAGAAGGGAAGGGAAGTGATGGGGTGGGGGGGGTCAGGAATAGGGAGAGTCAGGGAAAGAATGGAAATCTCAAGGTGGGTGGGGCAATCTCTGGGATACCTAAAGCAGTGGGATGGAGAGAGGTCCTAGGGTTTTTATGGAGACAGCTATAGCTGAGACTCCTAGCAGTGGGGGATATAGATCCTGAAGTGGCCACTTCCTGTAGCTAGGCAAGACTCTCAGTAAAAGGATAAGGACAGCAACCCATCCACAAAAACTTCCACCGAAAATGTGTCTTCCTACAAGATGTACAGGGTCAAAGATAGAGCAGAGACTGCGGGAATGGGTAACCAATGACTGGCCCAAACTGAGACCTATCATATGGGCAAGAGCCAATGCCCAATACTATCAATGATACACTATTATGCTTGTAGACAGGAGCTGAGTAAAACTGTCCTCTGAGAGGCCCCACCCAGCAGCCAATAGAAAGAGATGTCAAGACCCACAGATATAGAGCAAAACATTAAATGGAGCTCAGGAAGTCTTATGGAAGAGTTGAGGGAAGGATTGAGGCACCTATGATCTTTTTATAGTCTCCCTACTTCAGCTTTTCCCCAAAATGTTATACAGTTGAAATCACACAGTAGCCTCTGTGTTTCTTCTATTAGTCATAGGATAGCTCATTTGTTTTTAGCATTGACTATTTCCTTGTGTGTACACACTACGGCTTACAAGTTCTCCCCCTGAAAGACATTGAGGTTGTTCCTAAACTTCTGCCAATTGTGAATAAAGCTGCTATGAGCATCCATGTACAGGTTTCTATGTGGATGCAAGTTTTCAGTTCATTTAGATACATGACCTGGATTATACATCTACCAAGGCTGTGTCATTTCAAATCCCCTGCAGTATCTAATGAAAGGCCCCACTCCTCTCCACTCAATACCCATTGCTACATTTGTGACTGCAGGTTTGGAGTTTGACCATTTTAATAGCATCCTAGTACTAACTTTCTTTCCTTTCTTGTTTACATTCCACATATTGATTTTTTTTCCCTGGGTGGGGGTCTCCCTATCTTCTCCACTTATTCCTCATGATGAGATGAGTTCTGATCCGGAAGTCTGAGATATGTCCTTCCTGACAGGAGAGAGCTATGGACAGGAACCAGGTGTTTATCTCTCTCTCTGGTCTACACCAAGGGAGTGAACAGCTTCATTGGCATATGGGACAGTTTCCTGCAGAAGTGACTTAACTGCAGCAAGGTGAGGATGGAGACATCATGTGAGCTCTCCTTGCCTTGCTACTTAACAGATTTACAACTCTACAAGAGAGAAAAGGTTCTCTGACCCTCAGAAGACGTCAACGTAAAGGGGGAAGCCAGGCCAAGGAGGGCCTTAGGCTGGAAGGCTGTGCAGGGACCCTTCTGAATCTGCTGTTAAGCTGAGGAATGGCCTCTTCTGAATTGGGTTCTAGACTACTTTATATTGTTACTTGGGTATGCTTTGAAGTTGTTGTCTAGGGGCTCACGTGTTGTTAGAGATGAGGTTGTCATTGTGGGACCCTGAGAGGTGGTAGAACCTTTAAGAGGTAGAACCTCAGGGTAGACTCTTAGCTCCTACAGAGCTCCTGGGCTCTTACAAAAAAAAAAAGGCTTTTTAAAAAATTAACTGGACCCCTGACTTACTCTCTGGCTTCCTTCCAGTGAAATGATATCTTTTTCCCATATGTTCTTGTCATGATGCTGTTATTAGACAGAAGCTGAACAAATGGGTTGCTAATCCTGTATCTGATCACCTCAAAATCTGTGAGCTAAATAAACCTCTTTTCTTTGTAAGGTCCACCTGTGTCAGCTATTTTGTTACAGTATCAAGTTGGTAATACGAATTCTTTTGTTAGAGTATCAAATCAGCGATACAAATTAATACATTTTCTCTGGCAACAGTATAGAATGTGGATATGGGACAAAGAGAGAGAGATGCAAAAAAGGGATCAGTCAATAAATGAACACAGAGAACTATTCAAGGAATCTAAGGCCTGGACTAGTTCAAGGGAGAAAGCTTAGAGAGTAGAGTTTGATCCAAAGATTGTGGCTAGGAAATTACAGAAATGAGATTCCATGGCCAGCTCTGACAGGGTTAATTAAAAGTAATAATCCCTAAGGAGTGCTGGAGAGATAGGTCAGCAGGTAAAGTGCTGACTGCTTAAGTATTAGGATTCAAGTTTGGATCCCTAGCACTCACATACAAGTTAGGTGTGTGGGATGTATGGAAACCCAATGCTGAGGAAGCAAAGACAAACGAATCCCCAGAGCTCATTGCTCACTGGCCAGTCATTCTATCTAAATGAACAAGCTCCAGGCTTAGTGAGAGATCCTGTCTCGAAAAATATGGCTCAATAGGCAGAGGCTCCTGCTGTAACAGTGAGATGACCCAAGTTCAAATTTGCAACTCCACTGTAAAAACCATTCATGGCCAGATATACAGATAACTCAGCATTGAGGGGCAGAGACAGGGAACTCCTGGGAGTTCCCTGGCCAGCCAGCAAGCCTAGCTGTAACAGAAATCCTCAGGCTCAGTAAAAGATTCTGTATCTAATCACTAACAATAAGGTGGGGGAGGGTGTTAGAGAAAGACTCCACTAATGTACTACTTTGGTTTGCACTTGTGCAAACTGCAGCTACCTATATACACATAACGCACCTGCATGCGTGCGTGCGTGCACACACACTCTCATCAGCACACATACAAGCAACAACCTCTTTGGGTGAGTACTGGTATTCTGACCCATAATAACTGAAGCCATTAAAAAGGCAAAACAAAGGGAAAGTATTCAAAATCAGAGCACAAGAAGCAATTATATCTTGAGTGTGAGCCATGCTGACTTCCATCTGCAACTCTGGGAGTGGGGTGGGGTGGGTGGTGCTGAGCAGACTACGAATGAGCAGGGGTCTGAAGTCCAGTAGAAGAAATGCCAGTCTCCAGAAAATGAGACCCAGAACCTTCCACATAGGAGGTGAACACTGTCATTATGTTAGCTGCCGTGGGAAACTGAAGTCAGCTGGCCAGAAGGAAACCCTAGGCGGATGTGGATGTTTGCTTAAGAACATGGCGAAAGAGGAAAAGTTGTGAGCAAGGAAACATCACTGTGGCTAGAGATGTAAGTAAGAGATGCCATGGACTGACCAAGAAACAAACAAATGTCAGGCTCAGACTGGGGCACTCACTGGTTCTCACCAATGGGAGGTGTTGCTTTTAAGTTGAGTTGTGGGGTCAGAAGACAGGTAGGAGCTCCCAAGTGGGTTTAAGAAGGAGGAGGCCATGACCCCCATGTATGGGTGCTATATTCAAGACTCTTGGCTGAGAGGAAAAGGAGAGGTCAGGAGAGATTGGTACAGCTGAGGCTTGATGTAGTTATAGACTCAGGGTAACCAGCCAATCAGAAGCTAGGGAGCAATCTACTGAAGAGGGGATCAAGGATGGAGCAAGGTTCCAAAGATGAAAGTAGATAAGGAATGAGAAGATAGTCAGTGGAGGGAGAAGGTGGTGTGTATCAGAGTAGGGTGAGGAGGAACACTGAACAGAAGAGATCTCAAATAAGACAGAAGGACATTAATAAATGAGACAGTAGTTTCTGGATTATTGATGCTGATTTTAATGGAGGCAGAAGTTCATGCCAGTGGTCTCATTTTTGCCTTTTTTTTTTTTTTTTTTGGCAAAATGGGAGACCAGGGCATATATTGAGGGAAGACTAGAGCTAATGATGACATATCACAATGGTTAGGTAGAACCGAAGATGTCAATCAAGAAGTGATAGTCTGGAACTGTAGAAGACACAGGTTCAGTTCCCAGCATCTACATGATGGCTCACACCCAACCATAACTCCAGGTCCAGGGTACTGTATGTCCTCTTCTGACCTCTGTGGGTACTAGCCATGCATGTGATGGACAAAGGCAAAACCCTCACATACATAAAAAAAAATCTTTCAAAAAGAAGTGTGTCGGTCTGTGCTCTACTTAAAGAGCAGGAAGCCAGGAGGGTGCTACAGCCTGCGTAAAAAGTGGGAAGAGTGGGGAAGGGGTGCGCTATGAAGCTCTCCCCTTGGCAAGCAGGGCTCCAGAGCAGCGGAAAGCTCAGGGATCATAAGCAGAGACAACTACCAGGCAAGTTCCCAAACAGCTTTCATCTGATACTTTTAAACAGTAAAGCCGCTCTTGGACAGTTTACAGAATGTTTCCAAGGACATATTTCATTTTTTCTTTGTAGTACTGTTGTGAGGCATGGGTTATTCTTTCTCTTCTCTGCAGAGAGACACACCATGACTACAGGTCAGTCAGACAACTCACAAGGGCAGGATGGATCTCTAGGTATTGGGTCACCGGGCTTCTCGCAGATAGCATTTGATGTTTAAAGACATAGAGGACGGAAGCTGAAAATTAAGTATGCTGCAGGGGTTAATTTTTCTAGGACGGTGAGATAAGACCCCCATTTCTACCAGTGTCCATAAACACGGTGCAGACTCTGAGATGAGTTCACAGTCATGCCCTGGCTTTTCCTCCTCCGATCTACCCACACAGCCCTCGCAGGCCACCACACCCCATGCTCTGTCACCCCTCAATGCCTCCTCACCTGCTGTCCTTCTGCCCGGAGAAGCCTCTCTTTGCCTGTCCCCTGGCTAGCTCCTACACTTTGGGACCTCACTAGTCACCTTCCTGCAGGCTGAGCTGACTGCCCTACTTTCTGTCTTGATCCCTGCCCTGGGGCCACCATCAGTTCTAGCACAAAGGTGTTGCTGTCTTTACCCCTGTCTCTCTGGACAGACCAAGAGCTCCTTGTGGGCAGGCACCGAGCCTTGTGTCTTTTTATATCTCTTGGTTGGTAAACAGACCAGTACAGTGCTTGGTGGGGTAACTCACCTGTAAATGCAGGAGGGGATGCTGCTCCTGTCTCTCAGTGGAAAGCAGCCAAAAGCATCAGCCAGCTGTCTTCAAGCCATGCCTCACCTCAGCTTCGTCGTTCTTTAACGGAGATGACAAGATGTGACAGAAGCATTGAGAGACAGATAATTAGCAAAAGCTTTCTTCCTTTCCAGAGGCTTATCTCCCTGTTCACCTTTTAACATGTAGTATTTTAACATATACAGAACTTGACTGCTTTCTCTCGCTCCAGTAGTACTCCAGGTCTGGGTAATTGCAGGGATCCTGGTTCCCCTGCTTTCCTCTCCCAGGGTACAGGGTAGTCCCTATACTTGGATCTTGAGCCCATTACAGTGACCCCATTACAGTGCTGGTCAGATCACTTGCCTACAGCAAGCTCCATCTCATTCCATCTCAAAGCCACAAATCCTCTCTGTCCAGGACTCTTCACAGCTGGCTCCTGCCACCTCTGACCCTACCCTCTACAATCAAGAAGTGGTAGTCTGGGGCTGCAGAAGACATAGGTTCAGTTCCCAGCATCCGCATGATGGTTCATGACCAACCATAACTCCAGGTCCAGCTACATGGCCATGGTTCATACGGCACCGGCCAGCTCGTAAGGCACACCCACCTCTGCCACCCCCTCACTGGGTTCCCTGCCTGATTTACTGCTGCCTGAACCTCTGGCTCTCTTAGCTCTCACTCAGTAGCTCCTTCTTGGTGGATAGCCCTGATCATCCTCTCAAACCTTACTGCTTCCTACAATAGCCACGGACACAGCCTATCCTTTTTCGGTTTTGCTTCCTACTTGGTATGGGAATGGCACATATTCCCCTTGGTGTCTTGCCTGTCTTATGCTTGCTGCAGTCGGGGCGGGCAGTGATTCAGGTCCCTTTGGTTTCTTTCTGTAACCGATACCTAGAACAGTATATGGGACACAGAGTAGATACCCAGTGGACTTTTGTTGACTGGGTCCCGAGTTCAAGCTGAGCCTCTTATTTCCTGGTTACAACGCATGCGTCTCAATTTCTTTCATACGTATCTGTTCCGTTTAACCAGACTATATCATGTATACAGTATATATTCTAATACACATGAAAGTGCGGAGAGATTATACCCTAGGCCTGTTGATTAACACAGAGCGATGGTCCTCATAGTTCAGCAGCATCTGCACCCTGCCTTGCCCCCATCTCCCTGACTGCTGTGCATCCTTTCCCCGCCCTCTCCTCCCCTTATTGCCTTGTCTTAGGACAACATTATCACTCCTGGAGAAATCCTTCCTTCCCGCCGCTTCTGCTAATTTAATCCTGGATTTTTAATCAGCTGTGAGGGGCGGGTGGGGTGGATGTGGGGGATGTGGTCAGGCCACCATACGTCATCTCAGGGAAGAAGAGCCCTGACGTTTTCATTGGCAAATCAATCCTGAAGCTCGGGGGACTGGAGAAGACCCCAGAGGTCAGCCCATCCATCTTCACACCTCTAAGCAGTTTCTGTTCCGAAAATCATCCCCCACACCGACTGTCTGGCTTTTTCTCTGGCTGTTCTCTAAGGGAGCTACCCTCTTAACCTCTCCTGATGGGCCGCTTTAGTGTTTTAATGGAGAATGTAAAATTCTTATTAAGGCAGTGGCAGTGCTGTAGGGCAGAGAGTTGGAGCACGGATAATCAGCCTGCAGCCTTCGGCAGAAGCCACAGCCTGAAGATGAGGCCACACTGACCGCTGTCTAGCTAACTCAGTGACCGTGTGTAAATCAATTAGCCTTAAAAACAATCCTCAAGGTAAGAAAAAATAAATACAAAGTAAACCATAAGTACTTAGTTTAAAAAAATTATTCCCATTTAAAATTTTAGGTGAGTGAGTGTGTGTGTGTGTGTGTGTGTGTGTGTGTGTGTGTGTGTGTGTGTGTATGTGATTGGAGTTGGTCCAGTGTAGTTTTCCATGATGTGGTAACTAGAAAATCAAACTCAGACTGTTTGGCTGAGTGGCAGGCATGCACCTTTACCCACTGGACCATTTCTTTGGTTCCTTACAGTCTTTATCAACACATTGATACATACATAAGTACATATATGAAACAGCAAGGGTATTGAATCATACACACACAAATACATACTCAATTCATGTTTCCTCTTATCTTCCTTTTTTATTGCTCCTTCTCTCCCACCCAGACACATTTCCTACTCAATAGGCTCTAAGTCTGTGGTTCTCAGCCTTTCTAATGCCAGGGCCCTGTAATATAGCTCCTCATGTTGTGATGATCCCCAATCATAGAATTATTTTTGTTGCTACTTCATAACTGTAACTTTGCTACTGTTATGAATTGCAATGTAAATATTTGTGTTTTCCAGCAGTCTCAGGTGACCTTTGTGAAAGGGTTATTCAGTCCACAAAGGGGTTGGAACCCACAAGTGGAGAACCACTGCTCTAAGCCTTCATGATAGAACTTTCAAGTTCAAGGAAATCTGCCAGCTTCATGATATCCTCAGCTCTGCACAGGCTACCTTCATCCTGAAGATCATTACGGTCAACTTAGTAAGCGGACATGCATTATGAAGACTGTGTTCCAATAACAACTACAAATGTATCAGGTATGTAGATGTGTACACTTGAGTTTTTGGAATATTCATGCCTTCATCTGTAAAATGGATTGATAATGTCTTCTTCTCAGTAGGGCACCTTGCATTGCTTAGATGAGATTATGTATGGAAAGGACTTGGCATGTAGCCTGGGAATGCTGTGTGCGTAATACATGATGATTACATTAATAGTTGACATGTGTTGTCTATTCTGTCTATGTCAGGCATTAAGAAGTGCCTTCTCTATTAACTCATTCCTGGTAAATGGTTATCACGTTCATTCAAGGTTATTGCTTCCATTATCATTACTATTATCACATTTTAAAGACCCAGGAAGGAAGATGACAATGAGCTCTTTCCTCTCAAGTCTCTATTCTTTGGGTTGGTATGTTAAAGTCGGTATGTTGCACCCGAGTGCAAGTGACTGGGACCAACTCAAGGAGAAAAGACAAGGCAAGGCTCAGAGAGGAGCGACCGGAAAAAGGAGTCCATCTGTTGCCCTTGGTTGTCATGGCTGTTCCTAGCTGCATGGTGGCTGGATGCCCAGGTTCCTCTCTCAAGCAGGAGGAAGCCTCCTCTCACCAGCGTGTGGGTGGTGACTGGACCAAGAGATGGGCGACAGGGAGAGGGCATACAGCTTTCATGGCAGTGCTGCTTGGTGTCTGTGGCTGAGTCTACATCTTTCCAGAACTGGGAGGGAGAGAGGGGAAGAGCTTGTTTTTATCATGGGAGGGAAAAAAAAGCTAACCAAAACAAAAACCATTATCAAGTAGAACTGCCCAAGCCAGTTAAGGTGCTCAATTTGAGCAGAACAGTGAAGACAACTGGCAGAGTAAGCTGCTCATCTCATGTTGGCCAAGGCACAAAGATAGAGGAGGAGACTGGACTCCCAGAGTGCACTGAAAAGCAAGCCTCTAATAACTTAACTTCCTTCTTTCTCCAACCAGTTCCCCTAATTCACACTATGTCAGGGGCTGGAGATCAAGCCTTTACACAAGGCTGGGGAGGGGCCCGGGACATAGGCAACATTTGTCCAAACAACAGTGGTGTTGCAAAGGTGCTCTGAAACTATTTTCCATTATGATTTTTAAACTAGAAACAAGTTACAAACATTTAACTTCCAAAGAAAGTGGAGCAAAGGGAATTTTTTGGAAACTATACAATTCACCATGAATGAGAAAAGCTGCTACATATTACCAGTGCCTCTAGTCACTGAGCATCCAGATGGTTCTTAATGCAAAGTGATCTGAGGTGTGGTATTTTCTGTACCAAAAATGCTTAGGGACCATTTAGAAAGAACAGAGTGAATCAAATGACCAGTTCAGTGTACCAAACTTGAAATGTCTTTCCAAATGGCTGCACTCCCAATTTAATTTGATAACATATTAGTTCGTAATTTGTTAAGTGGGGAGGTTGGAGCTCTCTCTGAGCATATCTGAGTGGGTTTCTGGAGTACTCTAGAAGGCTTGCAGGAGGGATAGGGTCATGTTTCTTAGGAAGAGCCTCCTACTCTGCCCAGGCACCCCATAATTGTTCTCTTAGATTCCTTCCACCCTCTGGGTGCCCTCACATGTGTGTGTGTGTGTGTGTGTGTGTGTGTGTGTGTGTATGTGTGTGTGTGTGTGTATTTGTGTAGGTAGCATACACTTGTGTGCACCTGTGGAGGACAGCGGTCGACACTGGATGTCATTCCTCAGGATGAAGTCCATCTTGCTTTTTGAGACAGGCTCTGTCATCTTCGCAAGTTACATATTCTGATTTGACTTGGCTGGCTAGACAGCAAGCTCCAGGACTCTCCTTGTCTCTGCCTCTGCAGCACTGGGATTACAAACATGTGCCACCATGTCCAACTCTTTTATGTGGCTACTGGGAAGGAAACTTGGGTCCTCACGTGGTTAACCCTTGACCAAAAAGCAAGTTGTTGAAAACGGGTTAATTGAGCTTACACGTTGACACTGTAGTCTATCACTAAAGGAAGCCAGGATAGGAACTCAAGTAGGGCAGGAACCTGGAGGTGGGAATGGGTGCAGAGACCATGGAAGAGTGCTGCTTACTGGCTAGATCTATATAGCTTGCTCAGCCTGCTTTCTTATAGAACCCAAGACCACCAGCCCAGGGATGGCACTACACACAATGATCTGGTCCCTCCCCATCTATCTCTAAGAAAATGCCTTACAGCTGAATTTTTTTTTTTTTTTTTTTTTTTTTTTGGTTTTTCAAGACAGGGTTTCTCTGGCTATACTGGAACTCACTCTGTAGACCAGGTTGACCTCGAACTCAGAAATCCACCTGCCTCTGCCTTCCAAGTGCTGGGATTAAAGGCATGCACCACCACTGCCCGGCCTTTTTTTTTTTTTTAATCTTAAGGAGGCATTTTCTCAACTGAGGTTCCTTCCATTCAGATAACTCTAGCTTGTGTCAAGTAGACATAAGGCCACCAGGACAGATATCTTCTTATATAACCTAACTTGAGCTGTTAGCAAGACAGTTACCTAGCCTTGTAACGAATAACTGAGTTTTAGCCAATAACAAGCAGCCAATTGTTCAGTTGCCTTCAAACAAGACCAACAGGAGCCATAAGTAATTAGCCTATCTCTGTAAGTTTTGTTTAACCTCTGGCTTTAATTATAACTTGCCCCACTTTTGGTCCATACTGCTGTCTGATTCTAGAATTGCAAATAACACTCTATAAAGCTAGATAATTATTTTTTAAAAATAATTTCATTTGCAGAGGCTCAATTATTTTGTTTGTAAGAAAAGTAAAATTTCAGTATTTCCTTTCATTTATGACACACTTAGGAAATGTACAAATGCTCAGAATGTTAATCTCCTCTCAGCCATATTTAGTTCTAGGTGGGAGATCTGTGTGCCTGATTTAACTGTGAAGATGGATGACATATGACTCTGGACTATTGAGACTCAAAAGGAACTGTTGCAAATATTAACTGAAGCAACCATCATTTGATTGAGCTCCTCTTTGGCTGGATAGCTGAATACAAGTTCTCCTTGCCATCTAAATAAGAGATGAAATGCCTGTTACCTCTGACCATCAGTATCTGCAAAGGAAACATACAGAGTGAGGACAAAACCCATTCACAGTCCTTCTATGGCTGCAACAGTCAAACATAACGTCTCAGACCCTTACTAGCAGCTACACTGAGGACTCACACTGTGCCACACATTGAATCTGCCCAATAATGGGTGGCCTGCCCATTATCTGGGTAGGTTATATTGACAGCCAGAGAAAGACCTGGAAGTACATGAGGTACAATTCTTGTCTCTCTTGTGCAAAGGTATACTGAACCCTTGATGCAGGTAATTGGCTAGGACTCAGCTACTTGTTACAAGGGTGAGTTGCCATCTTGTTTCTACCTCAAGTTAAGTTACAGTCCACTGCGGCCTTAGTATTCTCACCTTACCAATGGTGAAATGAGATGTATAGAAATGTGGCAACTTTCTCAAAGTCTTCAAAGCCAGGAAGTGGCAAGAAGTGAGATCCAAAGCCGGGACTGTCCCGTGCAAAACTGATATCCTCCTCACTCTAAAAGGCCAGCCTGATTTACAGTAGCTGTGCCATAAAGAGACAAGAATGGGCAGGGAAGCCTCGGAAAGTCTTCCCCTGGAGTACATCCTCAGACAACTGCAAAAGTAACATCCCTAGTGTGCACCAGGCACAGATGAGCCTGGCATTTCTGAGCGATTAAGTAAGTGGAGGAGAGGCAATAAAACAGGAGCAATGTGCAGGATCTACAAGGAAGTCCTCAGAAAGAGCAGTCAGCTAGATTTTCACAAAAGAATGAGAAACTGGGACAGTCACCAGTCATGATGAAGGATGCCATCTTGGCTGTCACTGTTGAGTCCTCCAACAATATCTAACATCAGCTATCCAGCTTCTGGGTCTTGGCTTGAAACATCCCTCGGAGGGACAGTCGGAGTAGTCAGGCCTTAGGAGAGTCAGGATGAGTCTATGTGATTCAGGGTACTCGTGAGGTGCTGGAAAGGATGGATGTGTCTGTCCCGATTGTGGCAACACATCTAAATTCATCTAACTGTACACGTTAAGTATGTGCAGAGGTCTGTACATCAGTAAGACCATAACTAAGCAGCTTAAAAGAAACAAACCAGCGGCTGGGCAGTGGTGGCGCACGCCCTTAATCCCAGCACTTGGGAGGCAGAGACAGGTGGATTGCTGGATTGCTGAGTTCGAGGCCAGCCTGGTCTACAGAGTGAACTCCAGGACAGCCAGGACTATACAGAGAAACCTTGTCTTGAAAAACCAAAAAAAAAA
>JADRCD010237821.1:43774-48307 GCA_019843815.1 Montemys delectorum | reverse complement strand
ACAAATTTAATACTTTTTTTTTTTTTTTTTTAAAGAAAACAGAAAAGGAAGAAGCCATGGTAGCATGTGTTTGTAGTTCCAGCTACCAGAGAAGCTGAGGTAGAGACACATTTGAACCCAGGAGCTAGAAGCCATGCTGGGCTACACAGTAATAGAATTACACACCCCTTTTTCCTTTGTGTGTGTGTGTGTGTGTGGTATATGCATGTGTATGTGTCCATGTGAATCCATGATGAATATGGAAATCAGAGGCTGACATCAGGAGTTCTTGGCATATGCTATAAAACACAGCCTCTACTTTTCCTCTTCTTTTTTAACATGGGTGCTGAGGATACAAATTCAGTTCTTTGTGTTTGTACAGCAAGCACTTACCACTTGGCTATCCTCTAGCCCCCATACTCCTGTCTTGAAGAGTGATGTTTGGTAGCTCTGTGTAAGAGTGTGTGCATAGGATGGTGTGATTCAAGCCCCAGCACAATGAGAAAGACAAGAGGGAGAGAAAGAGTAGGGTATGCAGGTCAGGGGATCCAAGAAGGGAGGGGAGAGAGGGGTGATGAAGCTCCTTCATTCTTAAGCATTCCTTAGTTCACCTCAACAGAGGACAGTTGCTAGGAGGGAAATTCTGCAGAGACAGTGGCAGTGGAGTGGAGAACTGAATGAGGATTTCTCTTCTTCTTGTCTAAGAACCTGACTTGGGAAACACACACACACGCACACACACACACACACACACACACACACACACACACACACACACTCTTATAGTGTGAGCTGCTGTAAGCAGAACTTGAGGCTTCCTGGTGCTTTATGGGCCCTTCTCCAGGGGACAAAGGCTCCTCCTCTCTGAAGCAATTCCACAGGAAAGGATGCTGCCTCCAGGGAATTTAATTCTGCAGGTTTCACTGGATCCTGCACTGAGGGTGAGACTGGAGAAAGGGCCTGCTTTCCTGTGCCCTCCCCTCCCCCGTCATAGGCTCCACATGAATTCTTCGTGATTTATTTATCTTGCTCAATTTCTCCAAACATCATTAGCTCTATTTGTGCCTGTCCTTATTGGACCATGCTGTGATATTTAGTATACACTTAAGGTGGATTCTGAGGAAAGCCACGTTGCCTATTGCCAGCATTTAATACAAGTATCTAATTAAGTTCAGGTTATTGTGTTAATTATCATCCAGATCTATAAAGTTTATTGGGCTTTCTGATTTTCATATCATCCTGCTGCAATTAGTGGTTATGTATTCATTCAAGTGTTCAGATTTCTTTTATTTTTTTTTAGAAAAAAAAAAAGTCTTGTTTCAATTCACCTCACCATTAGGTTTGATCATAAAATGTTTATTAGAGTAAGATGTGCAGTTTTCACTTGAACTCTTACCTTTTAACATGCCCACCATCAACTGTCAGGGGTGGATCTTTCATGGTGAGAAGAATACTATTATGTCATCCTGACTCAGCCATGAATTCAGTTTGCCAAGATAGGTTTCAAAAGTGTAACATTTCGGGGGAGCAGGTGTGTTGGAGAAAAAAAAAAAAGAAAGAGGGAAACCAATGTAATTAGATTTGAATTTTAAAAACTGTGTAGCATTATTAGAATTTTCTAGTCCCCACACCACTGCATATATACTATTTAAAATTACCTACTTCAATAAGGACTTCAAGCTGTTGCTTGACTAGTGCAGAGAAGGCTCCGCCCAGAACCTGCGATGCTCACACAGAAAATGAAAGTTACCATGAGATGGCTTTCAGACCCTTACCAGTGTGGACACAGATGCCCACCCACACTTCTCTCTCAGCCTCCCCTGGTATCAGAAAACCTCTTCTCTCTTCCACAGCTAATGCCTTCCTCAGAGACTGCTCTCAGTCTCCAGGCTGTCTCAGGCTGAGTCTCTGAGCTGTTCTCTAAGCCCTCTCCCCAGCCCGCCCTCAGGGCACAAACACCCTCCAAGGTTCTCAAACCACATCCGTTCTGAACCTGATCCCCACTAGCCCTCCGCTCTGTATCTCTCACAGACACTGTGGTACTTTTCGCTGTCTCCTCGCAGCTCTGACTAATTCTTGGCATCACTCACTATAGTCTTCTTCTGCTTGGCCCTTAGGGACTGCTGAAGATGCTGGCCCTGGCCCTGTTCTTCAGCTCTGCTCACTACCTGGGTTATGGCCACATATTACTGCTCTCAAATCTGTATCCCCAGCCACCTTGGCATAGGTATTTCTCATATCTTCATCTAGTTTGATCATCTCCCCAGATCCCCTTTTCAGGCTCTTCCCATGTTCCTTTCCTACAATAAAACTACCTCTTTCCAGAGCCGACAAAGTCCTTGGGAATCCAGCCTCACCCTGTTCTCCAGCCTTAGTTCCTTTTCAGCCTTCCAAAACTTGCCACTCAGCCATGTTGAATCACCCTCAGTGTCTTCAGTGTTCTATACTCTCTTCAAACTCTGAACTTTGCTCCCATCTTGTTCCTTTTGCCTTGACCCCTCTGTGCTGATGATCTTGCCTGCCACCTTCATTCCCTTAGCATTAATTACCTGTAAGAGCCTTGGGGAGAGCATTCTACAGGCTGGGTTAGATCCTGCTGACTTATGACCCAACCGAATTTCTGTACATTACTTACTAAAATATTGAATATATGTTTAATGTAGTCTTTGCTGCTTGATTCCATCTCCTGGCTCAGCACTTGATAAATATTAGGTTGGCAAAATGATTTCAGCTAAAGAATGGATCTAAATGACAGTATCTTATGCAGGCTTAAGTGCTTGAGACCTATATGGGGGTGGACCTGGGCGCTCCTATTTGCTAATTAACTATTGTTTCCAAACTGACCTGTTCCTTCACTGCTGTTAGGCAAGTTTACAAGATTCTGGAGGAAGAAGCTGCAACTCACAAAGACAGCTGTGCTGAGCCACTGCTGTAAGACTCAGGATGAGCATTTAACCAACCAAACAACCAAACAGACGGACGAGCAAACAAACAAAACCTCATTATCTACCAACTGATTCAGGCAACTCCTAGAGATTTTGTTTTTCTTCAGATTTTCTGGGAAGCCACATACATACTCTAAAGCCTGTATTAGGCTTGATAGGCAATCACGTAAAGAGTTTCCCATCACCCAAAAGCATGTTTGCTGTATTTCTAAACATGGCATTATTAATTCTTAGATTTAGCACGTGCTTAACAAATGTGAGGCCCTGGGTTCTGTCCCTAGAGCCACAAGGAAAGAAAGAGCAAAGCAAGTTAATTTGTACTGGAAAATCAAAATTAGATATGGAGACATTTAACCTTCTAGAATGGAGAGCATCTTTCTGCGAGTCTACTCTTGGGTCTCTCCAACACTCTTGGAGACATCATCACTTTCTTAATCTTTCACCCCTGGCTCTTAATCCTGATGTTTGGAATGTTACTCATCTGGTGGTGTCCCAGTTGCCTGCCTCCGCCCCCAAACTCATTGGGAAGACTCCATCTCAGATAAACAGAATGTTCCCTGCCAAGCAAAGACATCCTTTACTCAACCATAACTATGTAGACAGCCATTCTGGTGCCTCACTGGTGCAATCTTGTACACACACACACACACACACACACACACACACACACACACAAGGGGATTTGCTGTTCTGTGGGTTTGCCTGTTGTCAATGAGCCAAGTGTGGAACAGGGGAGCTTTAACGGCCTTTGAAAGGATCGCAGCAGAGAGCTGATTTAGGAGTCGGGTTTTCTAAAGACAAGAGAGGGAGTAGATGACCTTTCCGGAACCCTCCAGCCTGAAGGTTTTATGATTCCATTCACGTCCTCTGTCTAGACATGAAATGTGGACGAGCTTGCTTTTATGGCTACAACCTGAAAAAAGTCTCACTGCGCCACCTACAGTCTCATCCTAGAAACTGCTCTGCTTCAGCCAGGAATAGTACCAAACCTAACCCCCCCCCCCCCCAAAACAAAACAAAACAAAACAAAACAAAACAAAACAAAAAAAACTGAGGGAGAAACAAACCCACTGGAAAGAACACATTTCATAGACTACCCCCCAAGAATCCACTAGTGTTCTTAGCCTAACCTTTCAAAGAAACTGTATAATAACTCTCTCTGTAATTATTTATTTATATAGACAATAGAAAATTTGGCTCTTCCTTTGACAAGCAGAAACAAAGACCTGGAGAGTCAGGTTAGCCATCCATGGTTACACAGGGACTACACTCAGACCACGTGCTCTGACTACGAACCTGATACTGGCGTGATGCCTCTCCCACAGTGTAGTGCCAGCATCAAGCTGTGCTGGCATTATTTCTCCCCTCACACACAGGTCTTGAATGCACTGTTCTACGTCCCAGGCAGCCTGAACCTATCGTGTACCTTCTGGTCTTATCTTTGTCCTTATTAATGCTCCCACTTCTGTAACTTTCCAGCTCCAGGAGGGTTCATGGCAGGCCAGCATCCTTCTTTTCAAAGGTGCCAAAAAACCTGCCCTGGATACACTCTAATTGTCTACACCTCACAGAGCCTATTCTCTCTTTTCCTCCCAAGAGTCAGGCTCAA